>BSBK01001782.1:1490000-1610000 GCA_027943335.1 Chamaecyparis obtusa
TTATAATTTATTTTAAAAATAAGAATTTTAACATAAGAATTTTTTCATATTATTGTATCATACATTATATAAATTTTATATTAAATAATTATTTTTAAAAATAATCTATTAAATTGACTAAAAATTATTATATAAGTAATTAATTAATTTTTTAGTTTGCTTATAAAAATTATGGGTCACTTCTCTATTATGGGTAAGAGTTCAAAGTTGGGGGACAATTTCGCGAAAGTCTTGTAGAAATGAAAGATGTCGCTTGAAACGGGCACCCGTTTTCAAAAAATGGGCGCCCGTTTTAGGTTCGGGCACACGATCCTAATTTCAAAAAATGGGCGCCCGTTTTTGAATTCAAAATGGGTGTCCATTTTTTGAATAAAAAAATGGGTGCCCATTTCTAATTTTTTATTTTTTTTGAATAAAAAATACATTTTAACACTTTAATTTTATTTTTTTAAAAACGGGTGCCCGTTTTTTAAATTCAAAAAACGGGCGCTCGTTTCTTAAGTCATGAGCGGGAAGCACAAATCCGCCTCGAACTTCATTTCAAATTTGGTTTGGTTTAGGCTTGGTAGAACCAAGCCTATGCCTTGACCTTCAAAAATTTGGTTAAGGCATTGGAATGCCAGATTTCTGCCTTGCCATAATTTTTTGAGGGCCTTCCCAATCGTATCATTTTACAAAAAAAAATCCCATTAGAGTTCTCATTGTCCTGATTTCAAAAATCTAAATTTCATAGTGATGTGATTTATTTTACTATTTTTGCATTATTTATTAGTTGAAAGTGGTACCTAAACGTAAAATAGTGAGCTTCACTAAAACGTTAATAACTTTTTTGTTTTTAGGTTTTTTTGAAAATAAATTATATGAGACCAAACTAGATACAATTCTATTGAAGATAAAAAAAACAATTTTGAAAAAATATGAAATCCTCATTAAATTATGGTGTCTGTACACCAGAAGTTTTGAAAAAGTACTTTATAGTCAATTAAAAATTAATTTTAAAAAAAAATTCAATAAAAAAATAAGAAAAAATATCCTGACCAATCTTCAGTGTTTTAGGTACCTTTTCCCAAAAGGATTCCCCAAAATACATTCATTTGCTTCAAAAAAGGGTATCCGTACACGCATAAGGTGTGGTCCCGAAACAGGCATTTTGACAAAGTGGTTTTTAGACATGCATACTAAAATTCAATTTATACCATGTGGGTATTAAAAAAAATTACATATTTGAAAACTAGATTCCGAGCACTAAATTTGATATTACTGAAGTTTTTCAAGATTCAATCTTTAAGTGCTTCAAATTTGGACATCAATTGACATAAATTTTGAAAAATAGGAAAAACACTTCCACTTTTTGGCCAAAAGTGGGACTCAACTTCTTGTAGCCACCCTTATTTTTAATTATTATTTCTAATAAAATTAAAAATTATTATACTTAATTAAATTATATCTATATTATAACAATAATTAATTATAGGCAAATACTTAGCCACTATGTGGCACTTGTTAAAATAGGTTATATTTAATATTTTTTCCCTTGAGCTTTCAGTTATTGTAATGATAAATTTCAGAGTGATCATTTACACACAATTTAAACTAGAAACAACATTAACATCATAGCTTATATATTTACCTTAGTAAGGAATTACTGTTTTAAGATAATTAAAATAGAATTTATGTCTTCCAAACATAAGTACACACATGAGTGTATGTATGTATAATTTTAGGTTTAAGGTGAAAATTAAATTATTAAAATACTAGTATGCCCTCCAAATGCAAATATATATCTTGAACATATATGAAACTAATTTTGGTTATATATGTGAAAATAATATATTATAGTATGTTGTTTATGACATAGCGTGAGTCAAATTGTAGCATGTTTATAGCTACAAAGGCTCATAACTCTAGTCGATTATTGTGATTTTAAGCATTGTTGCCTTAATAATATATTTTTATCATGGGCATTGATGCCCTCCATCCATTCTGTTCATGGATTTCAAGCTTTATTTTGAAGCTATGAGTTTTCATGCCAATCGATTTTGAAAGGAAGAAAGGCATGTGGAACAGACTTCCTACACCAATCTAATGAGATGAGTTGTAGAAACTTTTAAAACATTTAATGGTTAAAATGTAGAGATGGTCAACATAAAATTTGAACATTCAAATCAATAATACCATAACATAGTATTTGTAAGCGGAAAACACTTTCAACAAAAAACACCAACACTACAAAGTATCACTCAATGCATTAATGTATAAAATTGAAGCATACAATGTACCTTCAAAGCCAATCTCTTACAATAGTTCACTACAAAATTATTTTTGAAATAATTCTAGTGGCATAACAATATGTATAATAAAAATTCATAATACAAACCACTTCACATGAATCATATTTATAGTGTTTATATTATTAAATATGAAGGTTCTATATTTGGATACCATGTAGAAGGGCACATAGAATAATATGACTAACTCATACACCTCTACATGCCCAACACATACTTACATATTAATCCTGTCTTCAATATGAAAAACACCTATATGCAAGGCACTTACATGAAATTAGTCCCACTAGTCAAATATTTTTTTAATTTCTAACTCTTACATTGTAATAATACATCATACATGAAAAAGTCTACATGAAATCTAACATGTAATTAGTCATAAATAATCTTATATTAAGGGGCCCAAAAATTGGAGTCCTTATATCCTTAAATTTAGGACACATGTTATTGTAGTCACTTTACATGCACAATCACACCCCATTATTCCAAGTTCCAAAATATGACATAATTAAATGAAAACAAAGCTAAAATCATAGGTATATACTGACTAATTATAGAAATCAATGATAAAGCCTTGAAAATATTAAGATACATTAAATATTTCTAACATACTCATAATTGTTGGAAACCTTTCCAAAGATGAAAGTAAAATAGGTATAAATTTCTATGCATTATGAGGATCATAGGATTTGAACACAGTCTAGACTTACTAACACTCACAATATTTACAAGCATTAAAATACATTGATCTCAATTCTTGCATTTTCCTATCTAGAATCATAAGTCATCTTGCACACATTTGATTTGTGATTTCTTCTTAATGGGATACATATTATTCATTATTCATGGATCAACTTCAACATCTTGTCTTGGGTGTCTACCAACTCTACAAGAATCATCTTGAGAGGAGTACACATAGTTTCTCTTCTCTTATTAGTTTATGGAATTATCACGTCTTTGCATGGAGTTCATTCCTTCATACTTTATAGGAGGGTCACATGTAATCCTTCCTTTTTCTCTCCTATTTTGAGAGTATTCAATGCACTTGTACTACAAATAGTCCTTAGAAGGTCACCATGAATCCTTCCTTCTATAAATTATATTTTTTCACCTTTATATATCATTACATTCTCATCATTTATTTTTTGGAGAGGGGTTTTATTCCTACTAGGTTTTAGTCCTTTTGTCCACTTTATGATGAGTTTATAAATGAGTACTTAACATGGTATAGTAGTTGGGACTTGTCATATTTCATAGATTAATTGATAAGTTGGACTAAGGAGTGTATTTGTGTAAATAGATTCATGTCAAACTATTTAGCTAATACCCTTTGTACTCATTGACTTATTCATACTAAACATAATTCTAGTTTTTTTCATATTTTATTGCACTTCATAGCATTGAGACATATTCCCTCATCATATGATACACATAGTACATGCATACTTGCCACTTGAACACAAACTTGTCAAGTGATCTCACAAGTGTTGCACATTTGAGCGGATAGTCAAGTTTTTGATCCTACCTTCCTATCTCATCTACTTTGAATATATTTGCAAGGATCCTCATTGTATTTCCACACTCTTCATATTAATTAAATGATGGATAATCCTAGTATGATTATTATTTCACTTGCGGAAGATTATTTTGGTGCTTTTAGATTATTGGCTTACCTTGACAAATATCATGAGAAAAATCATATTGAACACTGATATTATTTTTCCTTGCATGGAAGGTCAAATTCCTTAGCAAAAATATGGCACTTTGATTGTCCAACTCATCATCATATTTTTCTTTATTTTTATTATGAGTGAGAGGGATATTCAACTTGATTTAAGGTTCAATGTTTTGGAATCAAACTTGTTGGAAGTATCCGTAGATGGTCATCTGGGAGTGACACCTCGAGACATAGGTTAGGAAAAGAATCATCAAGTAGCTTGCATCACACTCCTATGACCTTGACCCCTTTAACTATTGAGAGGAGAAACTTTTGGCCAAGTAAATAATTATCATGAGCTTAGAGATTTGTATCTCTTAGAAAACCACGAGAAGGAAAATGACCTCAAGAGAAGGAAGAAGAATAAGCAACTCTAACAATGGTACAATGGGAATTCCCCTAATTATAAATAATTTCTTGAAGGTAAGAAAACTCTAGGGAAATCTTTTTGATTTGTACCTGGATCTATTATAACACATTAGAGCATACAACTACTTTAGAAAAAGTGAAACATTTTGATCAATAGAATAATGTGCAAAAATAGAAGATTTCAATTGTTCCAAATGTTGAAGAGAAATTTCTCTTTGAAATGTTTAAAATTTGATTCAATTTATAAGGAACTTAAGATCAACCCCCCAAAAGAATCATTTGCCAAGAAAAGTTATTTGAATTTAAAGGTGAAAATGAACTACCAATCTAATTCTTTAGCTATTAAGCTCAAGGACAAAACTAGACAAGGTATTTGTTATAATCAATCTACCCACATTGTGGGGAATAAGTGTCATGAATTCTCATGTGACTTAACCACAATAACATTGGAAAACCCTAAATAATAACACACTAGATAAAGTGAACTAATTTAGGCTCTAAAATAGCTAACTAGACATTAAGAAATATGTACTAAAATGTTTTTTGTTTATTTAATGTTTAATTTAATTTACGTAATGTAAGAAAATCTTGTGTCACTAATTTAACTTACAAAGATAATTTTATCTCTTACATGCATCTTTTTTTATGAAAAAAAAATAAATTATAGTCAAGTACGAGGCCAATAAGTGGCCACTTTTTTTTAAAAAAATTTGTTGAACATGAACTTGGAGGAGTGATTTGACATTTGTGGACTCAAAATTTGAAGCTACCAAAAGAACAAGAATTTTAGTACTATAAATCTAATTTCTAAACAAATATGTTTTTTTAAAAAATGGATAAGATTACGGGGTCAAATCCTCCATGCGTAGAACAATGTCCCTATTTTTTCAACAAAAAGATATCATAGTGTCTGATATATAGGTCAAAAAAGATATAGTGGCATTTAGTATTTTGAAAATGCCCTTGTTAGAAATACATTTAGATTGAGTACTAGAAGTTGTAGATTTTTTTAATGTTTTCTTGAATATATTTTACATTTTTTACAAGTGCACACATCTTTAAAAATGAAATGCTTGTTAGTGAAAGTCAAAAAACTTGCAACAAAATAATCATAAATTATTATTATTATTATTATTATTATTTTAAATTGTAAAGAATGAAGTGTGGAATAATTGTATATAATTTATTTCAAATTTGGAAAAGAGGTTAAGAGTTATTAAAACAATGGTACACATGGTTCGGGTTTTTTTGGCTGGGCTTGACCCTCGGTTCCCCTGTTCTGCGATTGGGGTTAATTTTGATTTTGTTATGTTGGTTTGGTTTAGCCCTGCGAGGCTTATTGTTGATACTTTTTATGCTACTGATGGTATAATTTACTTTGGTTTAATCCCTTTGAGGAGAACTGTCACTTTTGTTTTTGATAGAGGCAGATCTAGAATCGATGATTTTGATTCTCTGCTAAACTACTTTTTAGCTTGGACTAGTCCATTAATATGCTGTTAATGTGCTTCTAGTCCTCTGTTCCATGGGCTAGCACCCTCTTGCTTCTTTTTCTATAAAAAACAATGGTACACATTGACAACTACAAAAACATTGTTAGTTTGTGAGAGTTGACATATTTTCTTTTCAATATTATGACATCTTGATTTGGTTAAAAGCAACACAAATATGGTCAGGTATCCTTTTAAAAAATAAAAATGGAATGTTCATTGTTTCTTTAGTGTCGATTGGAGGTTAAAATAGCTCACTCGTCTACTGTTAAAAATAATTATGATCATAGAATTACAATATGGTTATTTTCATTTAAAAAACTCGATCATAATTTTTATAAGGTTAATGTGACCTTGTGCCTGTTAAGGCTCTGATTGTTCAAGCCATAACTCAGTTGGGTTATTTGAATTTTCAAATAACTCGAACACATTACTCATGTTTTTGTGTTTCTTTAGGTGAGTGGCCACTTTTCTATTCACTAGCTGGATGCACATATTGAGTCCATGATATCAATGTAGTAATATTTCGTGTCTATGTAAAAAATCTTTTGTTATTATAACTCATTATATGATAGATCCTAAAACATAATCCAAAACATTGATAATAAAACATTAAGAATCTAGATTAAAAAAAAAAATATAACCATATTCTAATTTGTATGTTCTATTTGAAAATAGTGCCTAAATCTTAAATCTGTAAGTTAATTTTCAATAAATTTTGACAAAAAATAATAAAATCTTTATTAAAAAAATAATTATAATTACAAGAAATAGAATTTATAAACATAAACAAACAATGTAAAGGTATGTTGACATTCACACAAAAGCATTGAAACAAATCAAAAGACATGAAGTAGATAATAAATGCTCATAGATAAATAGATTGTATTGACATCTAAAAAGACGCCATAAGCACACATTAGACATAGGTTGAACTACCATTCACATGAATCAATTAGGACTCAAATGTAAGATATTCAAGTGTTATTAGAACACTCTGCTGACCCATTGTAGTCCAATGACTTATTCCAACGTAAAAGGAAAAACAAATAGACGAAAGGAAAAACAAATAGACGTTACGCGAGTGTTTGCCTCACTTATTTAACCTCGTTGCTAAGTACCTACACCTGGGTCTGTATTACTCTTTGCATGGACAAGATTTAGTGGTACTGGTAGTACTGGTACTGGTACTGGTATTGGTGGTTAGGTACTGTTGCTTAGAGCAAGCGTAGCGGTGTTAGTGGTGTTGGTGTGTTAATTTAATTTCGCTTGAACCATTGCCATTCCCAAACACACCAACACCACTAACACCGCTATGCTTGCTTTGTACTCACCCATTTTCTGCACTCACACACAACAATCTTAGTCTCGGCAGTTTGCTGAGTACATCCAAACTCAAAAGGAAATTAAAATGGTAATCAAATATTTATATTCCTATTCAAGATACACACACCATACCATAGGCTGATCTAAAACATTCACAGTGCGCTGCTTGCTCTTTGCTTGGATGATAGACTGAGAATACCTATGAGATTGATTTATAGTGATCAAGAAGTGCACTGCTGGGTAAACCGTATTGTTGGCCATGTGAAGAACTAAAACGTTTGCACGGCATCCATGTACACCCATACCATACCATCTTGTCCTTTCACCAGCGGCATTAGGAGTCGTAACATTTGTTCTTACTCAAAATTTTCCACAATTGAGGATGACTGAATTGAAGCGTGAAGATGAGCTTCACATGCTTCTGTCTATTCTTGCATTTGTTATGACAGCCTTTCTCCAGCGTATGACAGACGCTTGCGAAAGATAACAGCAATGCTTGTCGGAAAGAGAATTAATTGCTAACTTTCATGGTGTCGAAGTATTTGTCATTATTACTGGAATTTTATTTTCCTTGTCATTAGAATAGCGAATGCTTGTCAAATCAATTGGTTTCACGCATGCACTACCATCACTATAGCAATGAGAGCGCATCTTTTTAAAGAATTATTTAAAAAAAATTAAAATCTACTCATTTTTACGTCGAAAGCATTTCCAAGGGTATCGGCATATTTAAACTGTAGACTCGACCCACGGTAATATTTCGGGGAATATAATAAATGTCAGCCGTGCTTTACCAGACGTGACAGACTGGGCTTCCAATATGTTTTTCGAGGGGTTAAAAATTAATTTTTAATATAAATTATTAGAATTGACAATGCAATAAATTTAACAACGATGCCAACTGCGGAGAAAATATGTCGGCCACTTCGTAGATGAAATGCACCCGAAACCCGCTCAATCTATTTTAGTACGATAGCTTAAATCACCTTTAAAATAAATATTTTTTAGATAGAATAAATAACAAATTTACAATAAAAGCTTTAAAATATTTTTTAGATAGAATAAATAACACATTTAAAATAAAAGAAATATCTGGTAGTTACAAAGGAAACTTAAGAGTCTTGCAACGCAGTGGAAAATAATCCACAGAGCTAGAAGAAAGTGATCCTCATCTTCAAAGGTTGTGCAATCAATTGAAAGAAGCGCCCCAATAATAGGGAGCTTTCTGTATGGTTAATCATGGAGAAAAGGATGCTTATATCGGCGAACATTAGTTGATCATATTCATTACATTTATACCCAAGAACACAAGGGCCTACAGATTTAGTTTCTTTCGCATCATCAATTCTCTTTCGGGCGAGAGGAATAGTTAGATTTCTTTCGCATCATTAATCCTCTCTCGCAGGAGTTTCCGCCTTAAATTTATCTTGTATTTTAAGATTAGAGGGATCAAATTAGTTTAAAAAATCGTCAAACTCGTTTGAAAGGGAATACTCATCAGATTCTCATTACAATGATATATATATATATATTTTAAGTTTTGAAAGTTGAATTTAAATTTGAATTGTTTTTTTTAGATTTTTATTTTTTGAATAAAAATATTGAATAATAAAGAAAAATATTTATTGTTTTTAGTTTAAATGATACATTGAATTGTGACTGGTCTTTTGAATGATGTAACGACTTTACAATCTTTCTAATTCATTTATTAATTCAAAGGCAAAATATTAATAACTAGTAATTATTTATAGTTTCTTATTAATAATTATGTTATGTATGAACTTTGAAATTATTAAGTTGATTGATAATGTCAAAATTGTTAATTAAAATATTTTATAGAAATTTTACAAAGAATGAAGTTTAGTACACTATCTAGAAAATTGTGTAGAGTTAGTCCATTTGTTTAGCATTTGAAAATAAGACAACGCTAATTAAAATAGGACAACTGTAATGAATATATGACATAAGCAACCAAGCCAAATGGTTACTAGGCCTTCTGAGTATCAACAACCTTAGCATGTTACTGATAGGTTCATTTTCATTTCCCTTTTTCAATTTTGGGGTATGTAGTTAAGGGTCTTGTCATTAGTGTTAGCTTTCGAGATTGATTGTTGTTTCTGTGAAATAAGCATCTCTTCTAGATTTCTTCAAGGAGCTTTTGTAGAACCATTGAATTCTAATTCAAAAAATTCTTTAGAGTGGTAAGAGAAAATTGCTAGAGATGGAATGAGGTATCAAGTTGTAACATCACAATTGCATCATTAGACTAATTTATTTTAAGAAATAACAAATTTCTAAGTCAAGATAGATTTGATATGGTCTTAAAATATGGTTTTTTACAATTGAAAATGTTTTATTTGTTTCTTTACATCCTTTGGGTTGGTTTGCATGCAGTAAGCCTTTATAGGATGAAGTCATGTTGTTTCAATGAACATAAAATTTTTAGATATTTGTGGGCTCTAGCATTGAACTTTAGATTTCTATTTTCATGTAGACACAATTCCTACAAAATGACTAATATAAATAGGCAAGCAATTATCTTCCCAAGAAAAATCATACAAATCAACTTGCATGCATCTAAACTATCTTATTTTAATTGTTTCATTGAAAGCATTAATAATAAAAGCTTCCACAAAGGTCAAATTCTCTCTCTCAGTGATGCCTTCGAGCTCAGTGAAGGCATCATGGTAGAGTTACAGTAAGAGGTTTTTTCTTTTAAATCAATGGGAGCTACCCCTTGGCAACACTTTTCAATTAAAAAAACTAATTTAATATTGAAATAGATTGATACCTAGCCCCAACCCTTAACGAAATGAAGTCCTAACCTTGGTAGTAAATTAAATTAAATCTTAATACAACAGCTAATTGAACACTAAAATAAATTAAACCCTAAACCTTATAAAATGCTAATGGAAATTCAATCCTAACCATTATGAAACCCTAATCCTTAACCTGATTGAATACTAAACTATATTGAGCTATGATTGAAACCCTAAATGAGATTGGGCCCTAATCATAACACTAAACTAAAATGAAACCTAACCCTAACACCAACTTAATTGAAACCTAATCATAAATATAAGTGAATACTAAAACAAATTGAACCCTAAACCTTATTAAAATATGGTTAATGTGTTCAACTATACCTAATCCTAATCCTAATGTTAAACAAAATTGAACACTAACCCTAAAATTAATTGAAACCTAACCCTAATCTTGAACCAAAACCAAAATTCAAGCCAAACCCTTGCAAATCCTTAATATAAATTAAATTCTAACACAAACTCTAATTTAACACTAAACTATATTGAACACTAACTTGAACTCCAAAACAAATCCAACTTTAACCCTAATACTAAACCAAAATGAACGCTAATCATTGTCTTAATTGAATCCTTGTCCTAATGTTATACCAAAAAGAACTATGATCTTAATACATAACTTAAACCAAATAAATACCTAACCCTAATAATAAACCTTCAAGGTTTAGAGGGATGTTAATAACCTTTTTTGGAGGGCATTCTAAACCTCATAGAAACACCAGATAACAAAATTAGTTATTCCCCCAGCTTAGAAATCAATAAGAGCCTGACATTGGAGGAAGGAGAGATTCCTTAGGCTAAGGAGAATACTGGTGAGTTACTAAGTGGTACCATAGGAAAGGATGTTGTGGTTTCTTCAGACGTTGCTATGTCACGGGATGGCATGGAGGTTCTACCTTCTCTCACAATGTTGGTCATCAATACTAAGGTCATTGCTAGAAAATAACAATGGGGGGACATGGTATGCTCTACCCCTACCATGAGCACAGGTGTAGGACCAAGATTTTCCTCCATGGCTACCACTAATTTGGTGGTGGAGGAAAATAAGTCTATTATTCTTTCACCCAATAATAGATCTACCCCGGCCTCTCCGATGAGGGATGTTATGGGAGATTGGTAAATACCAACTAGAGTGACAAGATTTTAAGCTCTCTCTCATCTGTCTTGGATGATGCTGACAATGATCATCTCCTTTGTGCTATTACTAAGGAAGAAGTGAAAACAACGGTCTTTGCTATGGGTTCCTAAAAATCCCCAGGGTGAGATGGCTTTCCTCCATCCTTTTTTCACGAATTTTGGGAGGTGGTCAAACATGATTTGACCATAGCTACCAAGGACTTTATCAGAACAGGTAAGCTTCTTAAGAAACTGAATAATACTTAAATTGTGCTAGTCCCTAAAATCCTAGACCCAAAGTATATGTCATATTTTTGTCTTATCATCTTATGCAATACTGTCTATAAGATCTTCTCGAAGGTCATTGTAAATAGACTCAAGCCCCTCCTTGACATACTTATAGGCCCCTCTAATAATTAAATCTTTTGTCCATGAAGAACTTTCATTGGGCAATTTTCTTAGGGAACAATTTAATGATTATTGTTTTTTTGGTTGTATTAATGATGTAATGATTACCTCTTGGTGACAAAATTGGCCATTTAATCATACACTTTTACTTGCTATATTTTAAGTGTGAATCCAAGAAATATTCTTGTGTCATAATCAAGAAAATTACTCCAATTTACCGAATAGACTGAAGTTGGTGAGGAATCTTCCGTTTCGACGACGTGCTGACAGTCTATATTTGGTCAGTTTTGTTTAACACGCTCATCATAAATATTTTAAATGAATTATAAATGGTTCATCACATTTTTGTATTCTTTTATGAAATACTTACAACATTTTAAATTTAATTATAGAGAGACATTAAATTAAATTTTAATGTATTGCGTCGCAGACACGACCAGTCAATTTTAGCGTATTATCCAAAGTCTGTTGTACAAAAATAGATTAAGTGGGTTTCGGGTGCATTTCATCTACAAAGTGGCCGACATATTTTCTACGCAGTTGGCATCATTGTTAAATTTATTGCATTGTCAATTCTAAAAATCTAAAAATTAAGAAATTACATCCGGATAGTGACGGTTCGTACTGACACTCTGGTATGACTGACGTTGGTAAAAGGACAAGATGGTATGATATGGGTGTATGCACGATATATATATATATATATAAATTATTTGTTGTGATTAAAATACATGAGTCGAAGAACCGGAAATACCACACAACGCTGAAGCATATTACTTTTGAGGAGTAATATGCTATTTATTCAATCTGGCCTCATATTTCATAATTTAAGTTTACTGTTTGTGTCAATGCAGAAGATGGGTTAGTACAAATCAACCGTGGCAGCAATCCTGGTTATAGTGTTTTTGGGATGCAATGTTGGTGTTCCCATGGTGACGGGGGATCCAACATGCAGTCCAAAAGGAAACTTCTTCTGCAGCAATTTAGGTTGACGTTTAATGGTGAAATAAAATAAAATAGCATTTAGACATCGTTCCTTTACACCCCACTCAGTGACCATTTAAGTAAGGAGTCTATAGCATCGAGTGAGAACTAGTCGAGGGGAGATATGCTCGATGCTGGAATTTTTTGGAGGTCATTTGAGTCAAATTCCTCCGTAAACTCCTCATAACACAACTGGACACTAATAGAGGCAAAGTGACCCTTTCAGGGCGATTCAAATTAAGTTTGATTTATTTTATTAAAATAGATTCCATTTAATCTGAAGTCTATTATTAGTTCCTGCCGTAGGCAGTAAACTTATGGAATCGTTACATGCAAAACTTATTGCATTGGACCAATCAGATTTTTGTATTATTTTAGACCATCTGCATTTCCTAAAGTTTGATAATTGTAGCATATTAAATAAATTTAAATAATACTGTTTATCTGAATTTTTATTGGTTGTCACCATAAAAGGTAATGAGAAAAATCTAATTTTACAACTTTAATTAGAAAAAAATTTAAAAAGCCACATGTTTTTTGGGCTATTATGTGATCCGATGCGAATTAAATGTTCACCGTGAAGATCATAAACACTACAGCTGTTCTGTCCTTTCGCTGTCAGTGTTTTTTAAAGATCATTAAATAGCATAACTATAGCTGTTCTGACTGTCTTTGTCCTCTGTTGTTGATATTTGGCATTAAGTGGCTCTCCATGTTTTTCTCTGCATCCTCTGCTCTTGGTGTTTGACATTGCAATCTAATTTTTTAGTCCATTTTCTGCAAATCCCCTTTGTTATTTATAGAATACAAATTCCCCTTTGTTATTTACAGTATACAATTTTTAATCTTATATTTGTGAATTTCTATTCTTTTTTATTTACAACACACAAATTTTAATCTTAAATTTGTGAATTTCTATTTTTATGTAGTGCCCAACAGAGAGAGAAAGGGCTGCAATTTCTACACTTCTTTGGTGTTGTCAGTGTTCTGCTGGTGAGGCAAATAGAAGGCTTGTTGGTAGGTCTATTATTTGTAACATCTTTTTCGAGATCCCCTTTGTTATTTACAGCATCCAAATTCCCCTTTGTTATTTATAGTATACAAATTTTTATCTTGTGAATTTCTATTCTTTTTTATTTTTATCTTTAACGTTAAACTTTTCGACAACAGGTTGAGGCGGCTTAGGCAGTACTAAAATTTTTGGCGGGCGTTGTAATCTATCAATTGCTGTATATAGTTGTCAGGTAAGTCTTCCAAATTACTTTTAGGAACACTAATTTGAATGTGGCAAACCAATCATGTGAATTAAATAGCCTAGAATACACGCCCGTTTTGAGATTTTGTATTTTCAAGCAAACCCAGTTTGTAAATTTTTCTTTTCATTTTTCTGAGACAAAACCATTTTGCGAAATACATTTATTGTGGGAGTCCTGTGTTCTGTTGTGAAGTTAAATTGAAACAAGATTTCAGTTCTTTATAACTATTCACATTCCCATGCCTTTTGACTCTTTATTTCAACGAAGGGGTTTATAAAAGGTTGAGAAAGATAACATTTTGTTGTTCATGAAAAACTTGCGCAATCGCTGTAATCATACAGGGAAAATATTTAAACCATTTTTCCCATTGATGTGGCCAACTTCGATGGACGCAACAATTGATGGTCTCTGTGAAATTTGTGTTTACTCTTTTAATCTACCGTAATTTTGATTGCTCTATATTTGCTCTATTTTATTAACATCCTGTTCATTGCTGGAGCTCTTTTTGTGATTCCATGATTTTGCAAAACATGATACTTTTCACTTTTGATTAGTTTCTTGGTTGGTTTCCAAGATTTTAGTTAATGTTTTTTTTTGTTTTGTTTGGCATACACCCATTTTCTTAGCTTTTTTTGTTTTCTTTTGCATACACCCATTTTCAATATCTTCTTGCACCCATGCAAGCATTCCGTCTGGTTGGGTCAGTGGATGCAGTTAAGTGTATAAAGCATTGATAAATATACATTTTTCATTTTAAGAGAAAACTAAAATTCAAATGGAAAGTATTCGGTATTGATGTATATTTCCAATGTGTTTGAATTACTAATAGGATTGGAATGAAGAAAAAGTTATAGTTTCAGTGTTAACACGTCCGCATTCTCCTTAATGTCTAACCTTCTAAATTTATGTGACATAAATAAATTTTTTTTCCCCTAACTACCCTCAATTCTTAAAACCAACAATTTTAGAAATAATTTGAAAGAGTAATATCTCCTCCACAAATTTCCAAAATATAAATGCATTACATTGGAATTGAGAGCAATGACAGAAGAGTGTATAATATATATACAATGTATACATTACCTGGGCTGCCGTTGTCACTAGGTTGCCTTGATAAATTGCCATTACTGGGATTTTGGGAGCACCCATCAATTTTCCTTTCTCTAGTGCTTCTTCTACCTGCATTTCCTCTTCTGCAGCGGTAGAATCGAAGCAAGACTAATCCCAGAAAAAATGAGGCTACAAACTATGGCTGCTCATATAATAACCGCATCGCTTCTATGTGCTCCAGTGTCTATCTTTCTACATAATAACCCTACTTCAACAAAATTTTGAATCTCCTAACCTCCACATCAAATCAATCCTCAAATGAATGAAAATAAAACTAAATACTTACCACTGCAGAATGGAAATCACAATTACATTAAAATCTGGAGAGTCTGGTATTGAAGCAATAAACACATTCACAAAGGATAAGTGCAAATAACTATCATATATACTGCAAAAGTATGGATATGGGTGTTTTAATATGAATAAGCTCCCAAAATGTGCATAAAGCCTTTTGCACGTCCAAAAATCTGTGTCTAAGTATAAGCTACTATGCAAAAAAGAATCCACCTATATGAATCATGTGGTAAGCATGAAAAAACATGCAAGAAAAGAGGACATAGGTGGCACATCACTTGGTGCATTGAAGGCACGTAGAAAAGGCTCGAACTTTAACAATTATCAAGAATAATAGGGAAGTCCTTTGCATTTCACTTCAACAAAAATTACAGGAAAAGGGAAAAAGCATAATTATTTAGTTACCAAATGCTCGCATTAATTATATCCTATGGTATTTGAAAGACAAGATGTTCGATAGTAAAAATAAGTGGGCCTAACATGTTTTAGTGGCAGCAGCTAAACTTTAAATTAGTTATTATAAATCTAATTGCCAAATTCAACATTACCACCCTTGCTTTTGGATCTCAGTGTTGATTTAAGCTTTTCTAATTCCCTTGTTGAAAAGTGCACAATATTATTATTTGTCTCAGCTTATGAACTCCAGGTAAAAGTATCACGAAAGATCTTCCATTCATGTATACAAGTAACTATTTTCAGCCTCCAAAATCCATACTCTATTATGAGTCCTAGTCCTTGATTACTTCTTTATCTGAGATAAGTTCAATAGATATGTTATTATCCATAGCAAAGTAATAATTAATAACTCTAGTAATTTTTCCTTAAAGGCCTATAAATTTCATCTCATCAAATTTTAAAAATCTATTTTTATCCTTTCTTTACGTGGATTTCTTTCCATGCCTCAAGTCTTCTTTATCTTAATTATATTTAGGGACATTATCTACCCTGTTTGTATGTATTTGTCTAATTTACTTCATACACATTGGCTCATAATCTATGCCCAGCTCAATACACAAATAATACCGGCCTTTGAGCTTACCTTTGTAGATACTTGATATTCAATATGAGTAGCAAGAACTAATATGTATTTTATCCTTATTAGTGTCTATAAACTTTTAGTAGATTCTCACTTTGATGTTCCTTTTCAGAATGCATCTTAACTTATTTCATGTTTTAGTGGCCTTGACGTTCACATGAAAAGAGACAGTTTTTAAAATTTTAGAAATTTTGGCTTTAGAGATGAGACTAATTCTTATTTTATGTTTCAGTTATTTTATTTTAATCTATATATTATTATTATTTAGATTTCAAATTTTTTAAAATACATCTTAAATTTTAAAAATAGATATGTTTTAATTGTTATATTTTATATTTTATATAAAGCAAGAAATTTTTCCAGAATAAATAACAATAAATATATAATAGCCATAACATTATAATTTTAATATTGTGTATTAAAAAACTATTTATATTTATTATTTATTTTATATCTAAGTAACTAATCCTCTCCCGAGAAGGAGATATGTTGGGTATTAAAACAATTATATTATATAATATGTTATTCAATTCAATGCAATATATTTCTAATTAAAATATTATTTTAAATTAAAAAAATATATAGTTAGAGAAGAAAATTAGGGTATTTTCTCCTTTCAACAAAATCATCTCTCTTATTGCTAATTTCATGTTTTAGTGGCATTCTTGACAAACACATGAAAAGAAAGAGTTTTTAAAATTTTAGAAATATTGGCGATGAGGAAAATTCTTATTTTATGTTTGAGTTATTTTAATCTATATATTATTATTATTTATATTTCAATTTTAAAAAAATACATGTTACTAAACTCACAACAAACTAGCTAATACTCTCTACTCGCACTACTTATATGTAATCTTCGAAAATTCTTGTTTTCTTATTTTTTAATATAAAACTACCAAGTTGATCACTAATTCAATAATTTAATTTCTTGAAGCACCTATTATTGTATTGGCAAAAATTAAGCTTTATTGCAATTATAGAACTCTTGATTTCAATCTATTGCTTACCACTTCAAATTTTTCTAAAATATGTAAAACCAAAAATTTTTGGTCCAAAAAAATATAATTATTGGAAATCTATTTATTTATTCAATAAATAATGTGTTCATAATGTTGCTTTTACTGCAACATATTTTCATCTACAAACTGGTTCTTTTATGCCGATAAAACTCTAGGAACACACACTCTTTTTAATGGCTATAATGGTGTTATGGGTCCAATGAAAATATGACTATACAAGGGTACAAAAAACTTTCAATCCATGATTATATGATCTACTCAATGGTATCACCGATTCCCAATGTTCCAGTGCTTTGCATACTTTTAGTCACTACATTATAACATATTTAAATCATAATACAATGATTGCTTTTTCAACATCTCATCTATTGAGAGTGTATATAATATCAATAAATCTAGGAACAACTTATCAATCTTGCCACTTAATGCAATTATAGCTTTTGTTGTCCACATTTCAATCAAATTTTCTACCTCCATCGAACTATAAATCAATAAAATCCATGCAATTAAAAGAATAATCCCATTCCACCACATACTACCTCAAAAGCAACAATACAATAGGCAGGAACTTTGACGCTTGCGTCCCTTGTTATAAGAGTAATTTTGAACTTTTATGGTAGTCTTATCAATGAAGTGTTTCAATTGTTGTTATAAATGGATCTCTTCATAAATAATATATTTTATTATGCTAAAACAACAATTTCACTATTCTAAAATTTTTAAGTAGATTAATGATTGTTTATGGTGTAGCACTCTATGTATTATATCATATTGAAAATTAAATAAATATTCACAGAAGAGAGAGCCTTAATGCACATAGGCATCACCACATAACATAATCTACTCTCTAGCCAAACTGTGTTTCTATTCACAAAATGAGGAGCACATAGTCCAAAATGGTGTCTGCGGAAACATTAAAGTGCCAAACATTGTCCAACAAACAATCCATACTAAGGGTATATACCAGTATAGTATCTAAACATGCATATATTATATGGAAAATAAAAATACACAATAGTATGTTAATAGTTATTATTCCATACACCTATTTTTCTTATATGAAAAATAAAAATACACATTAGTATGTTAATAGTCATTATTCTATACACCTATTTTTCTTATATGAAAAATAAAAACACACAATAGTATGTTAATAGTCACTATTCAATACACATATTTTTCTTGCCCTTAACTTTTTCTCTAAGCAGAGATTTAGGTCCACAAGATTCATGAAATATTATCTCAGCCTCACTTAACCAGGGCCCTCATTCAATACCTCCTCTCACACTTTCTATTAGATGACAACACCAAATTATTCTTCATCAACCTTGTTGTCTAGTCATTTTTTCCCAAATACTCCTTTCTCCAATCACTCCCTTCATTCATCTTTACCTCCAACAACATTTTTGTAAAAATGATATTCCTATTAATGATAGGATTTTGGCTTTCAAAGACCTTAGATTTAAATGTAGAAAGCATTGACATCTTGGACACTTCTTTCGCATCACAAAAACCTTCAAAATAATCTTGTAGCTCAGTAGAACCCTCGTCTCCCCACCCACATTTGCCAAAACAATATCCAATCCCCCAAGAGAGAATTCTTAGAAGACCTTACAGCATAATAGTTTCATCCCATCATTTGACTCTTCCATCTTCACCATTGTCACCGAGAACATGGTAGAGACATGGATAGTGACTTGATGCCTATGGAAAGATTTTAGTAATTCCTCCCCTCATGTTGCCTTCACCTCAAGAAATATCAGGCCATATAAATGGTTGAGTATGGATTCAGGCCTTCTCTTCGTCACCTCCCCTAAATGAGACATTTTCCTTTGGTTAGAAATCAATCTAAAAGGGGTGTCTATTTTTGTCCCTTTTTTTTTACAATCCTAGACAAAAAAATGAGAGCTATCATAGGAAATAAATAACAAACTGCAATTTGTCCTCCAAATTTTGATGCCACCCACCACCACTCCATAACATAATGACACCATCTCTAAAATATCAAATTAAATCTTCACTAATATGCACTAGATCAAGTGATTAATTTTTCAAAGGTGAAACTTTTTGTATGACCCAAGGCTTTGTCCTTTTCCAATTGGTTCATCTTGCAATGACATTGTAAGGGATAGACACATCATCTTTATTCACAAAAAAACATCATGACATGTTCTATAATCATTGAATTTCATTATGCTTGAGGATAAATGGTACACAACCAATGCATCTTTGATGTTTATCTTGTAGATTTTGTTGTCAAATTGAGTGACAATAAGTAATGATTGAAAGTCTTAATCTCATTAAGTTTATTTCAAGTAAATAATGTTAGTAATAAATGAGGGGGGGGGGGGGGGGGGGGGGGATGAATCAGTGGCCTCAAAAATTAATCCTTAAATCAACCCTTAAAACTTACAACCACAGATTATGCCTCTAGTTATCTTCTATCCTACAAGATGAATGCCTTGAAATACTTAGAACAATTTAATACTTGTCGGATTACTTTGTTAGACCTTCTTTTGTATGTTTACCGATAAGCAGTCAACTATTTACCGAAACACAGTAAATATGCAGAGTATACCGATCAATCCAGAATTGCATATGTGAAATGTCAAACTATAAAGAAATGAAACATAAACACATGACACATGAATTTTTAACATGGAAACCCTGTTAGGGGAAAAACCACTGGGACCGGTACCCCAAATTTTCACTCTTCTAAAGTGAGCCCTGTTAGGAGCCAACCCTGTTAAAGGTTACAAACACACTATTAGGTGTGACCTTGTTAGAGGATTTAAAAGATAGTTTGTCACCTAGTATATGTCATCTAATGCTACCATCCTTGATCAAACACTCCCTTGGCCTATTAATAGGTATCGAGCATATCCAATGCTACTTTTATGATAAAACCTTTTGATACTCCTTGGGATGTATCTCAATTGTAAAAGACTTTTAAGTCTTGCTCGGGTAAGAGACTTGATGCTTCAATGGTTAAACTGAAACACTAATGATCTGTTCATACATACAACTCAATTGCAGATTTTTAGATCTATTGTAGGTCCATTACCTTTTTGATCAATATAATCAAGTATAGCTTTGCTCCACACTTGTTCTACTCTGTGATGCTTGTCTCACTGTTCATTGGTGTCTACAGAATCTAGCTCTTTCTTCAACTTGTTGATCAACACTAAAAGAAGACTTTCTTCTCCTTCAGATTTCCTTTAGCATCTTCTCTCTTCTCTCTTGTTTACCCCACACACCAATTCGTAATGAATTGGGTTTGTCTCTATATAGACACGATTTCCTCTTTTCTAGGCTTTCCCGATCTTGGCGTGTTCAAAAATTCTTGCTAATAGATTTAGAACAAATCTCCAGTTTGATCTCATAGAGATCTTCTTGCCAACTGGACAAAGCCATTTTAAATCACTTACTTATCTCTGACTTTATCTGGATAATAAAAGCAATGATAAGTATCACTTAACTCTATCTTTAGCTCTTGACAGCTAAGCATTTTTTCATTCCTGAACTCTCTATTCTACCGGTCAACACTTTAGTTTGTTATTAGTGATAACTGACTCTTTTATCAGCGTGACTTCAGTTGTCTTCTAGATCTCCGTCCCTCAGGAAACACTTTATTTTTGTCCATCGGGTTACTATGTGCTTTGCTCGTTAGGCTGTTGGAAAGTGACAATGCAAGCAATTGTTATTTTGTCATTGATGTCAAACCTTTACTGGTGAGACTATTGCTATCTATTTGAATACCATATCTATTATTGATGAAGAAGATTTAACAAGAAGACCAAGTGAATGGTTGAGTTAAGGCAATTCAAAGGGTATTTGATCAGTTGGCACTCTGGTAAAGTAATTAGTTGTTTATCTTTCAAAGATAGTTTTTCTAGCTGTTCTGTGCCGAGAAAAGTTGCTTTTGACGAGCAAAGTTGCTTGATGCTGAGCACCATTGAAATTGCCGAGTGAAAACAATGATGAAGGCAAACTTATAGAAGTTTGATTATTGATGAGATTTGAGATCTCTGGTTGACTTAGTTGATTTTATTGGGATATGTAATGTTAATTAAAGATTGATCCATTCCATTTAATTTATGGGTAACCGTAATTAATGCATGGTTTCAAGATTTAATTAGAGACTACTTTGGAGAAGTAAATGTAATGCAAAGATGGAATGATCCATTGGATCTAACCTAACCTAAGATCTACGATCTTGTTTAAGCGGAAAAAGATTTATTTGACCTAGACAGAGAGGTATATGATAACCTCAGGGGTTATTCATTGAGTGTGCAAGTGTGGATAAATGTATGTGTATGCAAAAGGTTTTGCATAGTTGATCTATTGTTTGGCATGATCTAGCAGAGAAGGAAAAAGGCAGAAGCAGAGTGTTGCATGTGTGATTGCTTGGCAGATTTCCAAGCATATTAGAAGATTGAAATGACAATGCAGGCTATCCAGTAAGTTAACATCAGAGCTATAATTGGATCTGAATTGCAAAGTAAGTTGTATGTACCAGATCACAAACTGCTGAATACTTTCTTACCATTGTATCAGTTAAATCCTTTAACAAGGTTGACTTAACAGTCATTTGTATAAATCCTCTAACAAGGTGACATTTAGATTGGAATTTTCTAAGTCCTCTAACAAGGCCACTCCTAACAGGGTGATTAAATCCTTTAACCAGGTCACACCTAGCAATGTGTTATTGTAACCTTTAACAAGGTTGGCTCCTCGCAGGGCATCACTTCAGAAAAGTGAAAACTTGGTAGCATGTTACTAGTGGTTTTTCCCATATTGGGTTTCCATGTTAAATACTTGTGTCAACTTGTGTGAATGCTTATGGTTTGCTTTACTGTTATGTTACTACAAGCTAATTTCAATTGATAGTAAACTGCTTGATTAAAGTTGTTGATTTATGCTACTACTTTCAAGTAGATCTGAAGTACAAATTTTTTTATTTGCTATATCTAGACCTAAGGATAACTGATTCACCCCTCCCCTCTCAGTTATTCTAAATTCATTCTAACAATTGGTATCAGAGCTTTGGTCTCCTAAAAATAGTTTGAAGGTACTTGGAGTGAAAAGATCAAGATTTATAAGAAGGAGGTTCCCAAGCTAAACAAAGATAACTTCCCTCCATGGCAGAGCTTGATGAAACTACATTTGGTTGGTATTGGAGATGATGCTAAGAAACTTATTGAACATGCCTATGTACCACCTACTGCTCCTCTCTCAGCAGTCCAACTAAGAGAAAAGAAAGAGCACAATCAAGCAATGTTGGAGATCGCCTCCTCATTGAGCTATTCTGAGTTTGATGATATAAAGAACTGTACAAATGCAAAAGAGATGTGGGACAAACTTACAACTATCTATGGTGGAGATACAAATGTGTTGAGGGCTAAATCATAAAGTCTAAGAGGTAAGTTCAAGATTAGATGAAAATGCAAGAAGGTGAAAATGTCATTCAGTACTATGGTAGAATAAAAGAAGTTGTAAATGCCATTAGAGGGGCTAATGGAACTATTGGTGAGAACACCATTATGAGAAAGGTACTGAGAACTTTACTTCCTATATATGCTATTAGGGTTTCTGCAATTCAAGAATTGAGATGTACTCCTAACAATAATCTGAATATGGAAAATCTGATAGGCAAACTTACTGCATTTGAAATGTCAAATTATCCACAAGGGATTGATTCTGCTTTTAGATCACAGCTGGTTCTCAATAAATCTAAGAAAGGAAAGAAACATGTTGACAGTGATAGTGACACTTCTGATGATGATCTTGAAGAACTTGAAACACTCATGGCAATAAGACTATCAAGAGGAAAAGGAAAATACAAAGGTAAACTTCCTATCATTTTTTTTTCATGCAACAAAGTTGGTCATATAGCTGCTAGATGTCCTGATAAAAATGGAAAAGATGAAAGAAGGGACAACAGATGCAAAGAATACAAAGACAGAAAGGATGATCGAGACTTTAGGAAATATAAAGACTACAAAGACAAAGGTAAGAAATCTTGTTATATTGCTAAAGAAACTTCTGACAATGACACTGATAATTCTAATGACAATGATATAGAAGTTGTCTATGTTGCAATGAAAGAAGATTCTAATGATGATGAGAAAACTGCACTAATCTCTTATATGAGCAAGAATGATCGTTGGATCATTGACAGTGGTTGTTCCCATCATATGACTAGTGACAAAGATAAGTTTGAAACCTTAAACCAATGTAAAGGAGGATATGTAAAATTTGGTAGTGATTCACCATTTCTTATCAAAGGTAATGGATTGATTAAGCTAACTGACAAAATCAGATGTGATGATGTGTATTGGGTTGATGATCTTAAATACAATTTGCTGAGTGTTGCACAGTTGAATAATTCTGGTTACAAAGTTGAATTCCATCATAGAAAGGAAAAGATCTATGACTCTAGTGGAGAGCTTGTTGGTAGTGGTGATCAGACCAAAGGTAACTTATTTTATCTATATTTATATGAAGAAACATGTTTGTTTGCATAGTGAAATGATGTTTGGTTATGGCATAAGAGATTGTGTCATGTGAACTTTGATAACTTGGTAAACATAAGCAAACTGAAAAAGGTTAGAGGGCTACCTAAGTTAAAGAAACCTGAGAATGCTATGTGTAAACAATGTCAACTAGGAAAGATGACTAAGTCTAGTTTCAAGAGCAAAACACATGTATCAGAGGAAATTTTGGAATTGGTCCATACTGATCTCTATGGTCTCATTGGAGAAAGAAGCTATTGTGGTGCTAGATACTTTATTCTATTTGTTGATGATTATTCAAGGATGATGACTGTAATGTTTCTCAAAGAAAAATCTGATTCATTCTAGTTATTTAAATGGTACTTAGCTAAAGTTGAAAAGGAAACAGACAAAAGTTTGAAATGCTTAAGATCTGACAGAGGTGGAGAGTTTATTTCTAATGAGTTTAACAGGTTTTGCAATGACCGAGGCATAAAGAGACAGATGTCTGCACCTAGGACTCCTCCACAAAACGGTATTGTTGAACGAAGGAACAAATCTATTATGGACTGTGCAAGAACACTAATGATGGAGAAAAATGTTGCACAAAAGTATTGGAAAGAAGTTGTAAGTACTGCAGTCTATACACTGAATAGAGTTCAAGTCAAGAAAGGTACAAATGCTACACCTTATGAACTTTGGTATGGTTATGCACCTAGTGTAAAGTATTTTAAAGTCTTTGGAAGCAAATGTTTTATACTGAAAGACAACTGAAATGGAAAACTAGATGCTAAAGGAAAAGAAGGCATATTCCTTGGTTATTCAACAAAAAGCAAAGCATACAAATGTTTGAATACCAATACTAACAAAATTGTTGAAAGTGCCAATGTAAGAATTGACGAGTTTGTAGAAAGAAATGAAGCTGAAATTACACAAGAACCTGAAAGCTACAGATCATTCGTATATTTGGATGTGGAAGATTCTAATTCACTACCTAAGACTACTGCTATACAACAACATGCACCTACCGAGTCACAGAGTGGAGTTGCCGAGCAACTGCAAGTGAATGCTGAGCTATTTGATGGAGATGCCGACTCACAGAATCAACTAGAACTTAATGCAAATGATGAACCTAAAGCAAGGACTGAGCCTACCTTAGCAAAATATGTGAGAAGGAATCATAATTCTGATCAAATCATTGGGTCAAAGGATTTTTCTGTTATGACAAGAAGTAAGCTAAAAATAACACATGTCTATTATGTGAATTTGAGCCCAAAACAGTAAAAGATGCTTTAGAAAATGAAGATTGGATACAAGCAATGAATGAGGAAATTGAACAGATTGAGAAGAACAAAACTTGGACACTTGTACCTAGGCCAAAGGATAAAAATGTAATTGGCACTAAGTGGGTATTCAGGAACAAACTAAATGAACATGGAGAAGTGACAAGAAACAAAGCTAGACTGGTATGCAAGGGTTATGCATAGGAGGAAGGAATTGACTATGGTGAAACCTTCACCCTAGTTGCTAGATTTGAAGGTGTCAGAACCTTACTTGCATATGCAGCCTACAAAGGATTCAAAGTTTATCAGATGGATGTGAAATCGACATTTCTCAATGGTATCTTGGAAGAAGAAGTATATATTGAGCAAGCTAATGGCTTTGTAGACCCAAACAATAGGGATATGGTTTGCAAATTGCACAAAGCATTATATGGATTGAAGCAAGCGCCAAGAGCATGGTATGAGAGATTGCACAATTATCTAATCAAGATTGGATTTACAAGAACAAATGACAACAACAACCTCTACTTGAAGACAGAGCAAAGCAAAGGTACATTATTAGCTGAAATTTTTGTAGATGACATCATATTTAGTGGACAATATGTGCTATGTCAAAAATTTGCAACAGAGATGCACATTGAGTTTGAGATGTCTATGTTTGGTGAAATAAAATTCTTTGTTGGCTTACAAATTTATCAAATGAAGAATGGTATCTATATCACTCAATCTAAATATATCAAAGAGATACTGAATTTTTTTGGAATGGAAGAGTCCAAACCAGTGAGTACACCCATGGCTACTGGACAGAAGCTGACAAAAGATGATGACACAAAAGAAGTAAACCAAACACTCTACAGGTCAATGATTGGAAAACTATAGTATGTTGTTCACAGTAGACCTGATATTGATCTAGCAATTGGGATTGTAGCAATATTTTCTGCTAATCCTAAGGAAACTCACATGATGGCAGTCAAAAGAATTTTGAGATATTTGAAAGGAACTGAGGACTATGGTCTATACTACAAAAAGAATGACAAATTTGAACTCAGAGTTTACACTGATTCTAACTGGGCCGAAAATGTTGATGATAGGAAAAGCACTACTGGTGGAGCATTTCTTTTAGGAAAAAGATTGATCTCTAGACAAGTAAGAAATAGAACTACACCTCACAATCTACAGCTGAAGCCGAGTATGTGGCAGTAGAAGTTAACTGTTCTAACATTGTGTGGTTGAGGATACCACTGAAAGGTATGAAGGAAGAAATCACTGACCCAGTTGTCATATATTGTGATAACACAAGTGCTATTAATATTTCTAAACATCCTATGATGCACTCAAAGACAAAGCACATAGCTATCAAGTATCATTACTTGAGGGAGCTAGTTCAGAGTAAAGAAGTGAGACTGGATTATGTGAACGCTAAAGAACCATTAGCAGACATATTCACAAAAGCACTACCCAAGGATGCTCATGAGTATCTACGAGGTAAATTGGGGGTGATTCCCCTCATTGAAGCTAATTAAGTTTTGTATGGTACTGTTGCATCAAATATTTCATTTAGAAAATCTGACACATTGATGCACAGTAAGTCACACTTTAGGGTGTTGGCTAAAGTTGTGAAGATGAACAAGGACAGAAAAGAAAAATCAGTCATATTGAAGATGACAGGATCAGCATGATACTGAAGATGCACATGATAAAGATATTGACGTCTTTGGCATTGTTGTCAAAGATGGAGAGATTACCTATAAAGAGGAAGAAGTGAAGGAAGAGATTACCGAGAAAGAGAAATTATAAAGAAGGAAAGATTACATAGAGGTAGAAGTTACTATTCAAAACATTGAAGTGATTATCTACTCAGAGGGAGTCTTCAGATGACTAGACACAGATGATGACAGTGTGATTACAGACATAGAGGGAGAAATTGTTTTATAGATAAGAATCAGAACGAAGCTAAAGACATTAATGAAGATTTGTTCAAATCATGGAACACAGGTGAATTTTTTGGATTGGTTGGTAACTATGCTTGTTAAATCATTGTTTTAGTATTTTGTGTTGCCATTAATGCCAAAGAGGGAGATTGTTGGAAAGTGACAATGCAAGCAATTGTTATTTTGTCATTGATGTCAAACCTTTACTGGTGAGACTATTGCTATCTGTTTGAATACCATATCTATTATTGATGAAGAAGATTTAACAAGAAGACCAAGTGAATGGTTGAGTTAAGGCAATTCAAAGGGTATTTGATCAGTTGGCACTCTGGCAAAGTAATTAGTTATTTATCTTTCAAAGACAATTTTTCTGGCTGTTCTGTGCTGAGAAAGTTTGGCTTGTGCCGAGAAAAGTTTCTTTTAACGAGAAAAGTTTCTTGTGCCAATTAAAGTTGCTTGATGTCGAGCACCATTGAAATTACTGAGTGAAAACAGTGATGAAGGCCAACTTACAGAAGTTTGATTATTGATGAGATTTGAGATCTCTGGCTGACTTAGTTGATTTTATTGGGATATGTAATGTTAATTAAAGATTGATCCATGCCATTTAATGTATGGGTCACCGTAATTAATGCATGGTTTCAAGATTTAATTAGAAACTACTTTGGAGAAGTAAATATAATGCAAAGATGGAATGATCTATTGGATCTGACCTAACCTAAGATCTACGATCTTGTTTAAGCGGCAAAAGATTTATCTGACCTAGACAGAGAGGTATGTGATAACCTCAAGGGTTATTCATTAAGTGTGCAAGTGTGGATGAATGTATGTGTATGCAAAAGGTTTTGCATAGTTGATCTACTATTTGGCATGATCTAGCAGAGAAGGTAAAAGGCACAAACAGAGTGTTGCATGTGTGATTGCTTGACAGATTTCCAAATAGATCAGAAGATTGAAATGACAATGCAGGCTATCTAGTAAGTTAACATCAGAGCTATAATTGGATCTAAATTTCAAAGTAAGTTGTA
This sequence comes from Chamaecyparis obtusa, assembly GCA_027943335.1. Classification (NCBI taxonomy): domain Eukaryota; kingdom Viridiplantae; phylum Streptophyta; class Pinopsida; order Cupressales; family Cupressaceae; genus Chamaecyparis; species Chamaecyparis obtusa. The sequence continues at coordinate 1,517,975 of BSBK01001782.1, forward strand.
TGTACCAGATCACAAACTGTTGAATACTTTCTTACCATTGTATCAGTTAAATCCTTTAACAAGGTTGACTTAACAGTCATTTGTATAAATCCTTTAACAAGGTGACATTCAGATTGGAATGTTCTAAGTCCTCTAACAAGGCCACTCCTGATAGGGTGATTAAATCCTTTAACCAGGTCACACCTAGCAATGTGTTATTGTAACCTTTAACAAGGTTGGCTCCTCACAGGGCATCACTTCAGAAAAGTGAAAACATGGTAGTATGTCACTGGTGGTTTTTCCCGTATTGGGTTTCCATGTTAAATACTTGTGTCAACTTGTGTGAATGCTTATGGTTTGCTTTACTGTTATGTTACTACAAGCTAATTTCAATTGATAGTAAACTGCTTGATTAAAGTTGTTGATTTATGCTACTTCTGCGAAGTAGATCTGAAGTATAGAAAGTTTTATTTGCTACATCTAGACCTGATGATAACTGATTCACCCCTCCCTTCTCAATTATTCTAAATTCATTCTAACATAGGCAACACTATAACCCTGCTCGTCGGTAATGTTGTGCATTTCCTCATCAGGTAACACTGTGACTTTTATCTTTTACTCTGACCATCTACTGCACTTTGTCAGTGTATACAGTCACTTTGTGAATACTTGACTTATATGCATTACTGATAGCATAGCCTCTGATTCATCAGTTCCTTGAAGTCTTTGGTAGTATTTCCATGACCATACAGATTACATTAAGTTGACATCAATGACAATACAATACATTAACTAATTTAATGCCTTGCATGATCATCAACTTAACATCTTCAAACATTGAATTAGTTACATGTCATCAATCTCTCCCTTTGGCATTGATGGAAACACAATACATTATCATACTATACTATTGCTAATACAATATGAAATATCAAGCTTTCCTAATGTAACTATTACAAATGTCTGGTTTTTGGTAAGCTCAAATAACTTTGATTTGATTCTTGCAGCTTTCTGTCTGTCTTCAATCCCTTCATTGGATAGGTGTAGAATATTTCTTTCTCTGATGTGATGTGTTTTCTTCTTGTGTTAAATTCTCTCCCTTTGACTGTTCTCTTCTTTTTGATATTTCTTGTCAGCAATTCTCTTCCTTTGTATGTACTCTCCCTTTCTAATTTATTTTCTCCCTTTGGATACTGTGATGGATATGATCTTTCTCTGAGATGATAATGGATAAAATCTCTCCCTTTATTAGTATGATAATGAGATATCTCTCTCCCTTTGACATTAATGCCAAATGGATCCTTTCTTTCCATAATATATTCCTTGAATTTCCCAATCCATCGGTAATTACTTTGGTGCTCAGAGTAGATAAATACCTTACTATGTATAGATTTATCTTTTAATTTCATCTCTTTGCTTGCATCAACATGAATGATATTCTGATAATATGTAGGCTGATGCAGCCTTCTAGTCATCTTAATGACTAGTAGACAAGGGTCTGACCCCTAGTCTCTTTCTCAAGTACTAAAATGCATCCTTAGGCATTGGCTGGGTGAAGATATCAGCTAGTTATTTCTTAGATTGCACATACTCAAGTATCACTTCCTTTGCCTGAATTTGTTCTCTCAAATAATGATACTTGATGGGAATATGCTTTGTCTTAGCATGCATGACTGGATTCTAGGAAATGTTTATTGCACTTGTATTATCACAATATATAATGACTGGTTCAAGAATTTCCTTATGCATACCTTCCAGTAACTGTTTGATCCATGCAATATTTAAGCAATTTGCAGCAGCACCAACATACTCTACTTCTGCAGTAGACTAAGAGATGCATCCTTGCTTCTTGCTGATCCATGTGACAAGCTTGTCACCCATAAAGAATGCTCCTCTAGTTGTGCTCTTCTGGTTATCAATATTTCCATCCCAATCAACGTCGGTAAATACTTAAGTTCAAATTTGCCTTCTCTTCTATACCATAAGCCATATTCCTCAATATTCTTCAGATATCTTAGGATCCTTTTCATAGAAATCATATGTGATTCTTTGGGATTAGTAGAAAATCTAGCAATTATTCCTACTACATGTGCAATATCTGGTCTAGTATTGTAAAGGAAGAAAATCTTTGGTTATTGAATTATTAGGGGTGTATTTCCTTAACCTTTACATTTAATTTTGTTTTTGTTTTGAATGTGTGATGTGATTAAGCATATAGGGGGAAGGAAGATAAGATGTTCCTCTTTTAACCCCAAATGCACAAATGTGAAATCAAAGTTGATTAACCCAAAAGAAGGATCAATGCACAAATGAATCAACCATTTGGAAATGAGAGAAAGGAATAAGATCTTAAATTATATTTTATAATTAAAGAGATATGATATATAACAGTAAGTGAAAAGGATGAGAGGATGTACTAACCTTAAATAATTGTAGATCAAATAATGCTTGTTTTTGAGGTATGTACTCTATTTCTAGAAAATTTGAAGTATGATACAGAAAGGAAACACAGAGATGAATAAAACCCATAAATATTTTACAGATCCAACACCGTCTTTGTAAAAATATTGACCTTGACCCACTAATCTCACCGCTGACCCAATAATCTCAACCTTGACCTGCACAAGTCCGACAGAAAATCTGTTTGCGGATCTCGATAGTTCACTGAAAAGGGTATCCAAATCTGAGCTCAAATATTCAATCTTTAACCTATACCTGAAAGAAAAAGAGATTTGTTTGTTGGGGGGGAGGGGTTTGCCTTAGTCAAACCCCAATTTAGGAATTAACCTTGAAATCAATAAAGTATATAATTCCAGCAAGTAGTAGAATTGAATCTAAAATGAAGCTATGATATTGAATAGATATGTAATTATAATTCAAATGTAGCAAGTATGTAAATATGAAAGCTTGGACTCAATAGAAACCATAAACCTCCATGATTGTATGCTTGAATTCTTGAAATCCACCTTGAAGGGAGAATGAATGAGTGTTGAGGATGCAAAAGGATCTTGAAGGAAGATCACACCACCATGATGCCTAGAACTAGGGTTTGAATGTTGAATCTTGAATGCTTGAACCAAATCCCTTCAAAGGCTTGAAAGCTTGAATCCTTGATCATCAATGGAGAACTTGAATGCTTGGAAGGATTTAAAACATGTAGAACAATGGATGCTTGAACTTTTTTCTTTCTTGATTTCGCTTGGAGAGAATTAGTGCTCAATAGTTGACAGTTATCAAAACTCCTTAGAGAAAATGAGAGAGGAAGGCTCCCTTTTATATGAAACTAGGGCACAGTCTTCTAAGGAGGCCAACATAGGAGAATTAAATTAAAATTAGTCCCATTCCCCTATAAGAGGACCTATATTAAATATAATTTAGTATTTTCCACTTCGGAACCCAAAATAGTCTACCCAAAAGCAGGAAAAATGCATTTTGGATGACCTCCGGCAGCTGAAAAGTTTGCAGTTTTGAAAGGGGGACCCAGGTGAAGGTAGAGGTCTAAGATGACCTAGGTCAAGGTTGAGTTTGACCCTAACCTAGGTCACAGTCGAGGTTGACCTTGACCCAGGGGGTCAGAACCAGTGGAAAATGTGCCAAGTGGGATAGAAGATGCATAGAGAGGCCCAATTAGGGTCCTAAACAAGAAAAAAAGTAGGGGATGATGCATAAATGAGGGGATGATATGATGATGGTAAAAAAATTCCCTAAGGAGGGCTAAATTTTCTTAACATGGAAGTGCTTCAATTTTAAGATGATACATTAAGCCCCCACTTTAGCGAAAGTATAGAAATCGAACATGCTTTCGGTAAAGTTAGAAGAAAGAGTCTAGTGGATTGCAACAAGGTAGAACACCACTAGGTCAAGGACATGAGCCCCTAGACCAAGGATTCTAACTCAACATACATGCATAAAGATATGAAAAATAAAGAGCAATAAATCATAGAAACATACATGAATACCTAAGAAGGACAAGAGCAACACTATAGATAACATAGCTTCATGATCTAATCCTACTAGCATGAAAGAAAAAGAGAGAGAAGGAAAAGTGAGTACCTCACCTAGTAAGATGCCCACCTTACTATCAATCACCAAGGAGGGAGAGCCCAAAAGGTTCACCCATAAACTGTGCTTGTAATTGTAATGCGTCTTCTTATGACTTTTGAAAATATGCATAGATCCCCATTCTTATATCACTATGGAATATAAAAATGTGTGTCTTTTCAGAATTTAGCAACTTATGTGCTTTACCTTCCAAGGATTTAGCATATTGAAAAATTTATAAGGGTGCGTATCTCTTAAGGATTTAGCAACTTATGTGCATTACCTTCTGAGGATTTAGCAAAACTAAAAGTAAAAATGTGTGTCCCTTCAGGACTTAGCAATTTATGTGTGTTAGCTTTTGAGGATTTAGCAAAAAATAATAAAAATGTGTGTCTCTATAGGATTTAGCAACTTATGTGCATTACCTTCTGAGATTTAGCATGTTGTAAAATGTAAATTAATGTAAAATATAGTACAAGGGAGATCCTAGATATATTCCCCCATCCTTATCATGACTACCCACTAGATAGGATAAGGAAGAGAAAGAGGATACCTAATTCACAAGGTAAGGAGATATCTAGCTTAACAACAATGTGCACCATATTCTTAGCGAAGAGCCTTCATCCTTACATCCAAGAGCATAGATAATCATAAAATAGATATGTCACTTATGGAAAAAAAAAAGGATCCTCAAAAAGGGAAGAGATCTCATCAACAAGACCCTCACCATAGAGGAGTGCTTAGGATAAAATGTCATCTTCTAAAGAAAAGAGGGACCAAAGATTCAATCACCAAGCCCCCTGTAATCGAGAGGAAGCAGAATCTTAGGATGAAGGAATCAAACTCTACCCAAAGCAAGAGAAAGAGTTTATAAAAAGCATAATTTGCAAAATAAAGAAGAGGTGATGACCTAGGACAATCACATCTCATATAAGAGGGTATCCATAGTAAAAAACATACATCTTTATAAGGAAATAATCTTATCTGATAAACAAATGCTACTAAACTAAGGAAAGTAGATCCTTAGATAGAGGAAGAAGGAGAATACCTTGCCCTCGAGGTGTGAAGGCAAGAGATATATCAAATTATATCAATAGATTTCATAGAAAAGTGATATCTTTACAAAACAGATGTCCTTGAAAAGATATCATGAATGATTTTATAGGGATAGAATCTAGAAAAAGCAACTCATTATACTCAAAACAAAAGACATGCTAAGAGTAAAATGGATCCTAGAAGACTGGAATAAGATACCTCTTGCCCCCTAGTTAAGAAAAAGAGGAAAAATGAAATCTAACTTGTAGAGGAATGAGGGGAATGCCCCATATCAAAATTATGAAGAAATTGTAATACTGCACGAGAATGAGATATAACTCCCAAGGCAACTCTTTCTCTAACATATAGCTTGAAATGCACACAATCAGCAAGTAAATGTTTATTACTATAATGAAAAGCACATTTGTATTTATAGAGAGCATTTCTCAGAAAAAGTTTGAAGATTTCTATCTTGGAATACAGTAATTGGACATACACTTTCTTAGCCACATCTTGAGGAGTATTAGGGTGATCTAAAGAAGGTGTTGGAAGAAGAACATTAAGAGGAGGACGAAGGTTAAGGTCAAACACCATGGTTGGAGGGGGTTGAAAACCTATACCATGCATATCTCATTTAGGAGATGAATGAATCAGGTTTTTAATGCCTTGTTCATTGATACCAAGCCCTAAACCGTTATAGCCTTGTTTATCTACCATAGTATATCTAGTAGTGTACCTATCTTGTAAAGCTTCAATAGGAGGAGATTGATTATGGTGCTCATGAGAAAATGTTGTGTATGGTGGAATGATAGGATTAGAAGAAGTTTCCTTGTTTTTCCCTTTATCATCATCATGGATTGGATAAGGGGGTGAAGGTAAATGAAAGAAGTCTTGAACATCATCATGAACCCTAGCTTGAGCCCCGTCATAAGTGTGGGAAGAACTAGGGATTGAAGGTGGAGAAATAGAAATAGGAATATTTGGAATTGTATTAGGATTGATAGGATGAGGTTTAGGAAGATTAGGAGCTAGATTAGGCATAATAGGACTAGGAAGATTAGGAGATGAGGTATCATCAACACAATTCTTCACATAATCCAAAAGAGTAATAAGTCGAGTACACAAATCTTTAATGAAAGTTTTGAAAGTAGGAAGACTAGTATTTGTTAATCTCAAAATAGCATAAGCAAGTGAAAAATGAAGATTAAAAAACATGATGTAATGGATGATACTCTCATAAACATCATAAGTACTATAAAGAGATGCTAAAAGAAGCATAATAAAAAAATAGCTACACAGCAAAAGATCTTCATAATGAATGAGATGCAGGAAGTGTTGTATTTTTATGAACACACACACACACACACACACACACACACACACAGAGATATATTTTTGTTTAAAAATGCAAGAGCATAAAAAGAAAATTTAATATGTATGAAAGAGCTAATGTGATAGGCAAAGCATCTAACACCAACAAGAAAGAGTTGTCTATCGCGGGTTGACCAAAATGTAAAGGAAGAAAAGCTTTGGTTATTGAGTTATTAGTGGTGTATATCCTTAACATTTAAATTTAATTTAATTTAGTTTTTGTTTTGAATGTGTAGTGTGATTAAGCATACAGGGGGAAGGACGATAAGATGTTCCTCTTTTATCCCCAAATGCACAAATGAGAGATCCAAGTTGATTAACCCAAAAGAAGGATCAATGCACAAATAAATCAACCATTTGGAAATGAGAGAAAGGAAGAAGATCTTAAATTATGTTTTATAATTAAAGAGATATGATATATAATAGTAATTGAAAAGGATGAGAGAAAGTACTAACCTTAAAGAATTGCAAATCAAAGAATGCTATTTTCTGAGGTCTGTACTCTGGTTCTGGAAAATTAGAAGTATCATCCGGAAAGGAAATGGAGAGAAGAACAAAACCCATAAATCTTATTCTGATCCAACACTGTCTTGATAAAAATCTCAACCTTGACCCACTAATCTCACCACTGACCCAATAATCTCGACCCTGGCTTGCATAGGTTTGACAAAAAATCTGTTCACGGATCCTGATAGTTCACTGAAAAGGGTATCCAAATCTGAGCTCAAATCTTCAATCCTAAACTTGTACCTACAATAAAAAGAGATTGGTTTGTTGGTGGGGGGGGGGGGGGGGGGTTGCCTTAGTTGAACCCCAATTTAGGAATTAAATTTGAAATCAATAAAGTGTAGAATGCTAGCAAGTAGGAGAATTGAATCTAAGAATGAAGCTATGATATTGAATAGATACACAATTGTAATTCAAATGTAGCAAGTATGTAAATATGAAAGCTTGGACTCAATAGAAACCATAAACCTCCATGATTGTATGCTTTAAATCCACCTTGAAGGGAGTATGAATGAGTGTTGAGGATGGAAAAAGATCTTGAAGGAAGATCACACCACCATGATGGCTAGATCTAGGGTTTGAATGTTGAATCTTGAATGCTTGAACCAAATCCCTTCAAAGGCTTGAAATCTTGAATCCTTGATCTTAAATGGAGAGCATGAATGCTTGGAAGGCTTGAAAACATGTAGAAAAATGGATGCTTGAACTTTTTTCTTGCTTTATTTCTCTTGGAGAGAATTAGTTCTCAATAGTTGATAGTTATAAAAAATGGTTAGAGAAAATGAGAGGAGAAGGCTCTGTTTTATATGAAACTAGGGAACAATATTCTAAGGAGGGATAAATTGGAGAATTAAATTAAAATTTGACACAGGTCCCTAGAAGAGGACCTATATTAAATATAATTTAGGATTCTCCACTTCGGAACCCAAACAGCCGACCCAGAAGCGGGAAAAATAAATTTTGGATGACCTTCGGCAGCCGAAAAGTTTCTTGTTTTGAAAGGGGGACCCAAGTCAAGGTCAAGGTTGACCCTGACCTAGGTTGGGGTCAAGATCGACCATGACCTAGGTCAAGGTCGAGGTTGACCTTGACCCAGGGGGTCAGAACCCCTGGAAAATGTGCCAGGTGGGATAGAAGGTGCCTGGAGAAGCCCAATTAGGGTCCCAAATAGGCATAGAAGTAGGGGATGATGTAGAAATGAGGGGATGATATGATGATGGTAAAAATAATCCCATAAGGAGGTCTAAACATTCTTAAAATGGAAGTGCTTCCATTTTAAGATTATACATTAAGGCTCCACTTTGGTGGAAGTATGGAAATCGGACATGCTTTCGATAAAGTTAGAAGAAAGACTCTAGTGGATCGTAACGAGGTAGAACACCGCTAGGTCAAGGACTTGAGCCCCTACACCAAGGATTATAACTCAACATACATGCATAAAGATATGAAAAATAAAGAGCAATCAATCATAGAAACATACATGACTACACAGGCAGGACAAGAGCAACACTATAGATAACATAACTTCATGATCTAGTCCTACTAGCATGAAAGAGAAAGAGAGAGAAGGAAAAGTGATTACCTAGCCTAGTAAGATGCCCACCTTACTATGAATCACCAAGGAGGGAGATTTGAATAGATTCACCCATAAACTGTGCTTGTAATTGTAATGTGTCTTCTGATGGCTTCTGAAAATATCCATAGATCCACATTCTTGTATCACTATGGAATATAAAAATGCGTGTGTTTTTAGGATTTAGAAACTTATGTGTATTACCTTCCAAGGATTTAGCATATTGAAAAATTTAAAAGGGTGTGTATCTCTTAAGGATTTAGAAACTTATGTGCATTACCTTCCTAGGATTTATCAAAAATAAAAGTAAAAATGTGTGTCCCTTCAGGATTTAGCAACTTATGTGTGTTACCCTGCAAGGAATTAGGAAAAAAAAATAAAAATGTGTGTCTCTTTAGGATTTAGCTACTTATGTGTGTTACCTTAAGAGGATTTAGCATGTTGTAAAATGTAAATTAATGTAAACTATAGTACAAGGGAGATCCTATATATATGCCTCTATCCTTATCATGATTACCCACTAGGAAGGATAAGGAAGAGAAATAGGATACCTACTTCACAAGGTAAGGAGATATCTAGCTTAACAACAATGTATACCATATTCTTAGCAAAGAGTCTTGACCCTTACATCCAAGAGCATAGATAATCGTAAAATGGATATGTCACTTATGGAAGAAAAGGATCCTCAAAAAGGGAAGATATCTCATCAACAAGACCCTCACCATAGAGGAATGCTTAGGATTGAGGATTTCTCGGAATAGGATTGAATATTTCTTTCTTGGAATTCATTAATTGGACATACACTTTCTTAGCCACATGTTGAGGAGTATCAGGGTGATCGAAAGAAGGTGTTGGAAGAAGAACATGAAGAGGAGGATAGAGGTTAAGTTCAAACACCCTGGTTGGAGGAGGTTGAAAACCTATACCATGCATATCTTGTTTAGGAGATGAATGAATCGGTTTTTTAATGCCTTGTTCATTGATACCAAGCCCTAAACCATTATAACCTTTCCTATCTACCATAGCATATCCAGTAGTGTAGCTATTTTGTAAAGCTTCAATAGGAGGAGATTGATTAAGGTGCTCATGAGAAAATGTTGTGTATGCTAGAATGATAGGATTAGAAGAAGTTTCCTTGTTTTTCCCTTTATCATCATCATGGATTGGATAAGGGGGTGAAGGTAAATGAAAGAAGTCTCGAACATCATCATGGACCCTAGCTTGAGCCCCATCATAACTGTGGGAAGAACTGGGGATCGAAGGTGGAGAAATAGAAATAGGAATATTATTTGGAATTGCATTATGATTGATAGGATGAGGATTAGGAAGATTAGGAGCTAGATTATGCATAATAGGAGTAGGAAGATTAGGAGGTGAGGTATCATCAACCCAATTCTTCAGATAATCCAAAAGAGTAATAAGTCCACTACACAAATCTTTAATGAAAGTTTTGAATGTAGGAAGACTAGTATTAGTTAATCTCAAAATAGAATAAGAAAGTGAAATATGAAGATTAAAAAACATGATGTAATGGATGATACTCTCATAGACATCATAAGTACTATAAAGAGATGCTAAAAGAAGCATAATAAGAAAAATAGCTATACACCAAAAGATCTTCATAATGAATCAAATGCAGGAAGTGTTGTTGTATTTTTAAGAATATATATTTTTTGTGTTTTAAAATGCAAGAGCATAAAAAGAAAATTTAATATGTATGCAAGAGCTAATGTGAGAGGCAAAGCATCTAACACCAACATGAAAGAGTTTTCCATCGTGGGCTCACCAAAATGTAAAGGAAGAAAATATTTAGTTATTTAATTATTAGGGGTGTATTTCCTTAACATTTACATTTAATTTAGTTTTTCTTTTGAATGTGTAATGTGATTAAGATATTCCTCTTTTATCCCCAAATGAGCAAATGAAAGATCAAAGTTGATTAACCCAAAAGAAGGATCAATGCACAAATGAATCAACCATTTGGAAATGAGAGAAAGGAATAAGATCTTAAATTATACTTTATAATTAAAGAGATATGATATATAATAGTAATTGAAAAGGATGAGAGGAAGTACTAACCTTAAATAATTGCATACCAAAGAATGTTGTTTTCTAAGGTTTGTACTCAGTTTCTGGAAAATCTGAAGTATGACCTGGAAAGCAAACGTAGAGATGAAAAAAACCCAGAAAATATTTTTCTGATCCAAAACCATCTTGATAAAAATATCGACCTTGACCCACTAATCTCACCACTCACCCAATAATCTCAAGCCTGACCTGCACAGGTCTGGCATAAAATCTATTCGCGGATCCTGATAGCTCGCTGAAAAGGGTATCCAAATCTGAGCTCAAATCTTCAATCATGAACTTGTACCTAAAAGAACAAAAGATTTGTTTGTTGGGGGGGAGGGGTTTGCCTTAGTCAAAACCCTATTTAGGAATTAACCTTGAAAACAATAAAGTATAGAATGCTAGAAAGTAGTAGAATTGAATCTAAGAATTAAGCTATAATACTGTATAGATACACAATTGTAATTCAAATGTAGCAAGTATGTAAAAATGAAAGCTTGGACTCAATAGAAACCATAAACCTCCATGATTGTATGCTTTAAATCCACCTTGAAGTGAGAATGAATGAGTGTTGAGAATGCAAAATGATCTTGAAGGAAGATCACACCACCGTGATGGCTAGATCTAGGGTTTGAATGTTGAATCTTGAATGCTTGAACCAAATCCCTTCAAAGGATTGAAAGCTTAAATCCATGATCTTAAATGGGGAACTTGAATGCTTGGAAGGCTTGAAAACATGTATAACAATGGATGCTTGAAATTTTTGCCTGCTCTATTTCACTTGCAGAGAATTAGTGCTCAATAGTTGATAGTTATAAAAAATGGTTAGAGAGAATGAGAGGAGAAGGCTCCCTAGAAGAGGACCTATATTAAATTTAATTTAGGATTTTCCACTTTGGAACCCAAAACTGCCGACCTGAAAGCAGGAAAAATGAATTTTGGATGACCTCCAGCAACCGACAAGTTTCTAGTTTTGAAAGGGGGACCCAGGTCATGGCCAAGGTTGACCATGACCTAGGTCAAGGTCAATTTTGATTGTGAACTAGGTCAAGGTCAAGGTTGACCTTGGGCCAGGGGGTTTGAACCCTTGGAAAATGTGTCGAGTGGGATAAAAGGTGCCCACAGAAGCCCAATTAGGGTCCTAAATAGGCACAGAAGTAGGGGATGATGCAAAAATGAGGGGATGATATGATGATGGTCAAAAAAATTCCCTAAGGAGGGAAAAACACTCTTAACATGGAAGTGCTTCCATTTTAAGATGATACATTAAGCCCCCACTTTAGTAGAAGTATGGAAATTGAACATGCTTTCAGTAAAGTTAGAAGAAAGACTCTGGTGGATCACAATGAGGTAGAACACCATGAGGTAAAGGACATGAGCCCCTAGACAAAGGATTATAACTCAACATACATGCATAAAGATATGAAAAATAAAGAGAAATCAATCATAGAAACATACTTAACTACATAAGGAGGACAAGAGCAACACTATAGATAACATAGCTTCATGATCTAATCCTACTAGCATGAAAGTGAAAGAGAGAATAGGAAAAGTGATTACCTCACCTAGTAAGATGCCCACCTTACTATGAAACACAAAGGAGGGAGAGCACAATAGGATCACCCATAAACTATGCTTGTAATTGTAATGCGTCTTCTAAAGGCTTTTGAAAATATCCATAGATCCACATTCTTGTATCACTATGGAATATAAAGATGTGTGTCTTTTCAGGATTTAACAACTTATGTGCTTTACCTTCCAAGGATTTATCATATTGCAAAATTTAAGAGGGTGCATATCTCTTTAGGATTTAGCAACTTATGTGCATTACCTTCCAAGGATTTAGCAAAAATAAATGAAAAAATGCGTGTCCCTTCAGGATTTAGCAACTTATGTGCATTACCTTCTGAGGATTTAGAAAAAAAATAATAAAAATGCGTGTCTCTTCAGGATTTAGCAACTTATGTGCATTACCTTCTGAGGATTTAGCATGTTGTAAAATGTAAATTATTGTAAACTATAGTACAAGGGAGACCCTATATATATGCCCCCCTCCTTATCATGACTACCCACTAGGTAGGATAAGGAAGAGAAAGAGGATACCTACTTCACAAGCTAAGGAGATATCCATCTTAACAACAATGTATACCATATTCTTAGTGAAGAGTGTTGACCCTTACATCCAAGAGAATAGGTAATCGTAAAATGGATATGTCAATTATGGAAAAAGAAAGGATCCTTAAAAAGGGAAGAGATATCATCAACAAGACCCTCACCATAGAGGAGTGCTTAGGATAAAATGTCATCTTCTAAAGAAAAGAGGGACCAAAGATTCAATCAACAAGCCCCCTGTAATCAAGAGGAAGCAGAATCTTAGGATGAAGGAATCAAACTCTACCAAAAGCAAGCGCAATAATTTATAAAAAGTATAATTTGCAAAATAAAGAAGAGGTGATGATCTAGGACAATCATCTCTCATATAAGAGGGTATCCATAGTAAAAAAAACATACATCTTTATAAGGAAATAATGTTATATGATAAACAAATGCCACAAAACTAAGGAAAGTAGATCCTTAGATAGAGGAAGAAGGAGAATACCTTGGCCCCCAGGTGTGAAGGCAAGGGATATATCAAATTATATCAATAGATTTCATAGAAAAATGATATCTTTAAAAAACAAATTTCCTAGAAAAGATATCATGAATGATTTTATAGGGATAGAATCTAGAAAGAATAACCAATTATTCTCAAAACAAAAAGAAATCTAAGAGTAAAATGGATCCTAGAATACTGGAATAAGATACCTCTTGCCCCCCAGTTAAGGAAAAGAGGAATAATGCAATCTAACTTGTAGAGGAATGAGGGGAATGCCCCATATCAAAATTATGAAGAAATTGTAATACTGCATGGGAATGAGATATAATTCCCAAGGCAACTCTTTCTCTAACATATAGCTTGAAATGCACACAATCAGCAAGTAAATGTTTATTACTATAATGAAAAGGACATTTATATTTAGAGAGAGCATTTATTGGAATATGTTTGAAGATTTATTTCTTCAAATTCATTAATTGGACATACACTTTCTTAGCCCCATCTTGAGGAGTATCAGGGTGATCTAAAGAAGGTGTTCAAAGAAGAACATGAAGAGGAGGACAGAGGTTAAGGTCAAACACCCTGGTTGGAGGAGGTTGAAAACCTATACCATGCATATCTTGTTTAGGAGATGAATGAATCAGGTTTTTAATGCCTTGTTCATTGATACCAAGCAATAAACCTTTATAGCCTTGTTTATCTACCATAGTATATCCAGTAGTGTACCTATCTTGTAAAGCTTCAATAGGAGGAGATTGATTATGGTGCTCATGAGAAAATGTTGTGTATGGTGGAATGATAGGATTAGAAGAAGTTTCCTTGTTTTTCCCTTTATCATCATCATGGATGGGATAAGGGGGTGAAGGTAAATGAAAGAAGTATAGAACATCATCATGGACCCTAGCTTGAGCCCCATCATAAGTGTGGGAAGAACTAGGGATTGAAGGTGGAGAAATAGAAATAGGAATATTTGGAATTGCATTAGGATTGATAGGATGAGGATTAGGAATATTAGGTATAATAGGAGTAAGAAGATTAGGAGGTGAGGTATCATCAACCCAATTCTTCACATAATCCAAAAGAGTAATAAGTCTAGTACACAAATCTTTAATGAAAGTGTTGAAAGTAGGAAGACTAGTACTAGTTAATCTCAAAATAGCATAAGAAAGTGAAATATGAAGATTAGCAAACATGATGAAATGGATGATACTCTCATAGAAATCATAAGTACTATAAAGAAATACTAAAGGAAGCATAATAAGAAAAATAGCTATACACCATAAGATCTTCATAATGAATGAGATGCAGGAAGTGTTGTTGTATTTTTATGAATATATATTTTTTTGTGTTTTAAAATACAAGAGAATGAAAAGAAAATTTAATATTTATGCAAGAGCTAATGTGAGAGGCAAAGCATCTAACACCAACAAGAAAGAGTTGTCTATCGCGGGTTCACCAAAATGTAAAGGAAGAAAATCTTTGGTTATTGAATTATTAGGGGTGTATTTCCTTAACCTTTACATTTAATTTAGTTTTTGCTTTTAATGTGTAATGTGATTAAGCATATAGGTGGAAGGAAGATAATATGTTCCTCTTTTATCCCCAAATGCACAAATGAGAGATCCAAGTTGATTAACCCAAAAGAAGGATCAATGCACAAATGAATCAACCATTTGGAAATGAGAGAAAGGAAGATGATCTTAAATTCTATTTTATAATTAAAGAGATATGATATATAATAGTAATTGAAATGGATGAGAGGAAGTACTAACCTTAAAGAATTGTAGATCAAAGAATGTTGTTTTATGAGGTTTGTAATCTGTTTCTGGAAAATATGAAGTATGATCTGGAAAGGAAACGCAGAGACGAACAATACCCAAAAATATTTTTTTGATCCGACACCATCTTGATAAAAATATCGACCTTGACCCACTAATCTAACTACTAACCCAATAATCTCAACCCTGACCTACATAGGTCCGGCAAAAAATCTATTCATGAATCCCAATACTTCGCTGAAAAGGGTATCCAAATCTGAGGTCAAATCTTCAATCTTGAACCTGTACCTGCAAGAAAAAGAGATTTTTTTGCTACTGGGGGGAGAGGTTCTCCTTAGTCAAATGGCAATTTAGAAATTAACCTTGAAATCAATAAATTATAGAATGCTAGCAAGTAGTAGAACTGAATCTAAGAATGAAGCTATGATATTGAATAGATACACAATTGTAATTCAAATGTAGCAAGTATGTAAATATGAAAGCTCAGACTCAATAGAAACCATAAAACTCCATGATTGTATGCTTGAAATCCACCTTGAAGGGAGAATGAATGAATATTGAGGATTCAAAAGGATCTTGAAGGAAGATCACACCACAATGATGGCTAGATGTAGGGTTTTAATGTTGAATATTGAATGCTTGAACCAAATCCCTTCAAAGGCTTGAAATATTTAATACTTGATCTTCAATGGAGAACTTGAATGCTTGGAAGGCTTGAAAACAAGTATAAAAATGGATGCTTGAACATTTTTCTAGCTTGATTTCTCTTAGAGAGAATTAGTGCTCAATAGTTGATAGTTATAAAAAATGCTTAGAGAAAATGAGAGGAGAAGGCTCCCTTTTATATGAAACTAGGGCACAATCTTCTAAGGAGGCCTACATAGGAGAATTAAATTCAAATTAGACCCATACCCCTAGAAGAGGACCTATATTAAATATTATTTAGGATTTGTCACTTCAGAACCCAAAACAACCTACCTAGAAGCGGGAAAAATAAATTTTGGATGATCTCCGGTAGCCGACAAGTTTCCACTTTTGAAAGGAGGAACCAGGTCAAGGTTGAGGTTGACCCTAACCTAGGTCATGGTCAAGTTCAAGCCTGATCTAGGTCAAGGTTGAGGTTAACCTTGACCTAGGGGGTCAGAACCCTTGCAAAATGTGTCAGGTGGGATAGATGGTGCCCGAAGAGGCCCAATTAGGGTCCTAAACAGGCACAGAAGTAGGGGATGATGCAGAAATGAGGGGATGATATGATGATGGTAAAAAAACATCCCCTAAGTAGGGATAAATGTTCTTAACATTGAAGTGCTTCCATTTTAAGATGATAGATTAAGCCCCAACTTTAGCGGAAGTATGGAAATCAAACATGCTTTTGGTAAAGTTCGAAGAAAGACTCTAGTGGATTGCAACTAGGTAGAACACCACTAGGTCAAGGACATGAGCCCCTAGACTAAGGATTCTAACTCAACATACATGCATAAAGATATGAAAAATAGAGCAATCATTCTTAGAAACATACATGACTACATAAGCAGGACAAGAGCAACACTATAGATAACATAGCTTCATGATCTAATCCTACTAGCATGAAAGTGAAAGAGAGAGAAGGAAAAGTGATTACCTTGCCTAGTAAGATACCCACCTTACTATGAATACCCAAGGAGGGAGAGCCCAAAAGGCTCACCCATAAACTCTTCTTGTAATTGTAATGTGTCCTCTGACGGGTTTTGAAAATATCCATAGATCCACATTCTTGTATCACTATGGAACATAAAAATGTGTGTTTTTTCAGGATTTAGCAACTTATGTGCGTTACCTTGCAAGGATTTAGCATATTGAAAAATTTAAAAGGGTCTGTATCTCTTTAGGATTTAGCAACTTATGTGTGTTACCTTCTGAGGATTTAGCAAAAATAAAAGAAAAAATGCATGTCCCTTCAGGATTTAGCAACTTATGTGTGTTACCTTCCAAGGATTTAGAAAAAATTAGTAAAAATGTGTGTCTATTCAGGATTTAGAAACTTATGTGGGTTACCTTCCGAGGATTTAGCATGTTGTAAAATATAAATTAATGTAAACTATAGTACAAGGGAGACCCTATATATATGCCCCCCTTCTTATCATGACTACCCACTAGGTAGGATAAGGAAGAGAAAGAGGATACCTACTTCAGAAGGTAAGGAGATATCCAGCTTAACAACAATGTATACCATATTCTTAGTGAAGATTCTTGACCCTTACATACAAGACCCTCACCATAGAGGAGTGCTTAGGATAAAATGTCATCTTCTAAAAAAAAGAGGGACCAAAGATTCAATAAACAAGCCCCCTGTAACCAAGAGGAAGTGGAATCTTAGGATGAAGGAATCAAACTCTACCTAAAGCAAGAGCAAGAGTTTATAAAAAGAATAATTTTCAAAATAAAGAAGAGGTGATGACCTAGGACAATCACCTCTCATATAAGAGGGTATCCATAGTAAAAAACATACATCTTGATAAGGAAATAATGTTATATGATAAACAAATGCCACTAAACTAAGGAAAGTAGATCCTTAGATAGAGGAAGAAGGAGAATATCTTTTCGCCCAGGTGTGAAGGCAAGGGATATATCAAATTATATCAATAGATTTCATAGCAAAGTGATATATTTACAAAACAAATGTCCTAGAAAAAATATCATGAATGATTTTATAGGGATGGAATCTAGAAAGAATAACCAATTATACTCAAAACAAAAGACATGCTAAGAGTAAAATGGATCCTAGAAGACTAGAAGAAGATACCTCTTGACCCCTAGCTAAGAACAAGAGGAAAAATGCAATCTAACTTGTATAGGAATGAGGGGAATGCCCTATATCAAAATTATGAAGAAATTGTAATACTGCACGGGAATGAGATATAATTCTGAAGGAAGATCTTTCTCTAAGATATAGCTTGAAATGCACACAATCAACAACTAAATGTTTATTAATATAATGAGAAGGAAATTTATATTTAGAGAGAGCATTTCTCAGAATAGGTTTGAAGATTTCTTTGTTGGAATTCATTAATTGGACATACACTTTCTTAGCCACATCTTGAGGAGTATCAGGGTGGTCTAAAGAAGGGGTTGGAAGAAGAACATGAAGTGGAGGACAAAGTTTAAGATCAAACACCCTAGTTAGAGGAGGTTGAAAACCTATACCATGCATATCTTGTTTAAGAGATGAATGAACCGGGTTTTTAATTCCTTGTTCATTGATACCAAGCACTGAACCTTTATAGCCTTGTTTATCTACCATAGTATATCTAGTAGTGTACCTATCTTGTATAGCTTCAATAGGAGTAGATTGATTATGGTGCTCATGAGAAAATGTTGTTTATGGTGGAATGATAGGATTAGAAGAAGTATCCTTGTTTTTCCCTTTATCATATTCATGGATTGGATAAGGGGTTGAAGGTAAATGAAAGAAGTCTCGAACATCATCATGGACCCTAGCTTGAGCCCCACCATAAGTGTGGGAAGAACTAGGGATTGAAGGTGGAGAAATAGAAATAGGAATATTTGGAATTGCATTATGATTGATAGGATGACGATTAGGAAGATTAGGAGCTAGATTAGGCATAATATGAGTAGGAAGATTAGGAAGTGAGGTATCATCAACCCAAATCTTCACATAATTCAAAAGAGTAATAAGTCCACTACACAAATATTTAATGAAAGTTTTGACAGTAGGAAGACTAGTATTAGTTAATCTCAAAATAGCATAAGCAAGTGAAATATGAATATTAACAAACATGATGAAATGGATGATACTATCATAAACATCATAAGTACTATAAATAGATGCTAAAAGAAGCATAATAAGAAAAATAGCTATACACCAAAAGATCTTCATAATGAATGAGATGCAAGAAGTGTTGTTGTGTTTTTATGAATATATATATTTTTTATATTTTAAAATGCAAGAGCATAAAAATAAAATGTAATATGTATGCAAGAGCTAATGTGAGAGGCAAAGAATCTAACACCAACAAGAAAGAGTTGTCTATCGCGGGTTCACCAAAATGTAAAGGAAGAAAATCTTTGGTTATTGAATTATTAGGGGTGTATTTCCTTAACATTTACATTTATTTTAGTTTTTGTTTTGAATGTGTAATGTGATTAAGGATATAGGGGGGAGGAAGATAAGATTTTCCTCTTTTATCCCCAAATGCACAAATGAGAGATCCAAGTTGATTAACCCAAAAGAAGGATCAATGCACAAATGAATCAACCATTTGGAAATGAGAGAAAGGAAGAAGATCGTAAATTCTATTTTATAATTAAAGAGATATGATATATAATAGTAATTGAAAAGGATGAGAGGAATTACTAACCTTTAAGAATTACAAATCAAAGAATGTTGTTTTCTTAGGTCTATACTCTGTTTCTGGAAAATCTGAAGTATGATTCGGAAATGAATTGCTGAGATGAACAAAACCCTGATATATTTTTCCGACCTAAAATCGTCTTGATTAAAATCTTGACCTTGACCCACTAATCTCATCGATGACCAAATAATCTTGACCCTGACCTGCACAGGTCCAACATAAAATCTATTTGTGGATTTTGATAGTTCACTGAAAAGGGTATCCAAATCTGAGCTCAAATCTTCAATCCTAAAACTGTACCTACAAGAAAAAGAGATTTGTTTGTTGGGGGGGAGGGGTTTGCCTTAGTCAAACCCTGATTTAGGAATTACCTTGAAATCAATAAAGTATAGAATGCTAGCAAGTAGTAGAATTGAATCTAAGAATGAAGTTATGATATTGAATGGATACACAATTATAATTCAAATGTAGCAAGTATGTAAATATGAAAGCTTGGAATCAATAGAAACCATAAACCTCAATGATTGTATGCTTGAAATCCACCTTGAAGGGACAATGAATAATTTTTGAGGATGCAAAAGGATCTTGAAGGAAGATCACACCACCATGATGGCCAGATCTTGGGTTTGAATGTTGAATCTTGAATGCTTGAACCAAATCCCTTCAAAGGCTTGAAAGCTTGAATCCTTGATCTTCAATGGAGAACTTGAATGCTTGGAAGGCTTGAAAAAATGTAGAACAATGGATTATTGAACTTTTTTCTTGCTTGATTTTGTTTGGAGAGAATTAGTGCTCAATAGTTGATAGTTATAAAAAATGCTTAGAGAAAATGAGAGGAGAAGGCTCCCTTTTATATGAAATTAGGGAACAATCTTCTAAGAGGTCTACATAGGAGAATTAAATTCAAATTAGACCCGTGACCCTAGAGGAGGACCTATATTAAATATAATTTAATATTTTCTACTTTGGAACCCAAAATCGCCGACCTGAAAGCAGGAAAAATGAATTTTGGAAGACCTCTAGCAGCCGACAAGTTTACAGTTTTGAAAGGGGGACCCATGTCAAGGTCAAGGTTGACCCTAACCTAGGTCAAGGTCAAGTTTGACCCTGACCTAGGTCAAGGTGGAGGTTGACCTTGACCAAGGGGGTCAGAACCCCTGAAAAATGTGTCGGTAGGGATAGAAGGTGCTCGGAGAGGCCCAATAAGGGTCCTAAACAGGCACAAAAGTAGGGGATGATGTAGAAATGAGGGGATCATATGATGATGGTCAAAAAACATTCCCTAAGGAGGGATAAAATTTCTTAACATGGAAGTGCTTCCACTTTAAGATGATACATTAAGTCCCCACTTTAGTGGAAGTATGGAAATCAAACATGCTTTCGATAAAGTTAGAAGAAAGACTCTGGTGGATCGCAACGAGGCAGAAGACCACTAGGTAAAGGAAATGATCCCCTGGACCAAGAATTATAACTCAACATACATGCATAAAGATATGAAAAATAAAGAGCAAACAATCATAGAAACATACATGACTACATAAGCATGACAAGACCAACACTATACATAACATAGCTTCATGATCTAATCCTACTAGCATGAAAGTGAAAGATAGAGAAGGAAAAGTGATTACCTCACCTAGTAAGATGCCCACCTTACTATGAATCACCAAGGAGGGAGATCCCAATAGGTTCACCCATAAACTGTCCTTGTAATTGTAATGTGTCTTATGATGAATTTTGAAATTATCCATAGATCCACATTCTTGTATCACTATGGAATATAAAAATGCACGTGTTTTCATGATTTAGCAAATTAAGTGCATTACCTTCCAAGGATTTAGCATATTTAAAAATTTAAAAGGGTGTGTATCTCTCCAGGATTTAGCAGCTTATGTGTGTTACCTTATGAGTATTTAGTAAAAATAAAAGTAAAAATGCGTGTCCCTACAGGATTTAGCAACTTATGTGCATTACCTTCCAAGCATTTAGCAAAAAATAATAAAAATGCACGTCTCTTTAGGATTTAGCAACTTATGTGCATTACCTTCTGAGGATTTAGCATGTTGTAAAATGTAAATTAATGTAAACTATAGTACAATGGAGACCCTATATATATGCCCCCCTCCTTATCATGACTACCCACTAGGAAGGATAAGGAAGAGAAAGAGGATACCTACTTCACAAGGTAAGGAGATATCCAACTTAACAAAAATGTATACTATATTCTCAGTGAAGAGTCTTGACCCTTACATCCAAGAGCATAGATAATCGTAAAATGGATATGTCACTTATGGAAGAAAAGGATCCTCAAAAAGGGAAGATATCTCATCAACAAGACCCTCACCATAGAGGAATGCTTAGGATAAAATGTCATCTTCTAAAGAAAAGAGGGACCAGAGATTCAATCAATAGGCCCCCTGCAATCAAGAGGAAGCGGAATCTTAGGGTGAAGGAATCAAACTCTACCCAAAGCAAGAGCAAGAGTTTATAAAAAGAATAATTTTCAAAATAAAGAAGAGGTGATGACCTAGGACAATCACCTGTCATATAAGAGGGTATGCATAGTAAAAAACATACATCTTTATAAGGAAATAATGTTATATGATAAACAAATGCCACTAAACTAAGGAAAGTAGATCCTTAGATAGATGAACAAGGAGAATACCTTGCCCCCCAGGTGTGAAGGAAAGGGATATATCAAATCATATCAATAGATTTCATAGAAAAGTGATATCTTTACAAAACAAATGTCCTATAAAAGATATCATGAATGATTTTATAGGGATAGAATCTAGAAAGAATAACCAATTATACTCAATACAAAAGACATGCTAAGAGTAAAATGGATCCTAGAAGACTGGAATAAGATACCTCTTGGCCCCCAGTTAAGAACAAGAGGAAAAATGAAATCTAACTTGTAGAGGAATGATGGGAATTCCCTATAACAAAATTATGAAGAAATTGTAATATTGCATGGGAATGAGATATAATTCCCAAGCAAGCTATTTCTCTAACATATAGCTTGAAATGCATACAATCAGCAAGTAAATGTTTATTACTATAATGAAAAGGACATTTATATTTAGAGAGAGCATTTCTTGGAATAGGTTTGAAGATTTCTTTCTTGGAATTCATTAATTGGACATAAATTTTCTTAGCCACATCTTGAGCAGTATCAGGGTGACCTAAAGAAGGTGTTGGAAGAAGAACATGAAGAGGAGGATAGAGGTTAAGGTCAAACACCCTGGTTGGAGGAGGTTGAAAACCTATACCATACATATCTTGTTTAGGAGATGAATGAATTGGGTTTTTAATGCCTTGTTCATTGATACCAAGCCCTAAACCTTTATAGCCTTGATTATCTACCATAGTATATCCAGTAGTGTAGCTATCTTCTAAAGCTTCAATAGGAGGAGATTGATTAAGGTGCTCATGAGAAAATGTTGTGTATGGTTTAATGATTCAATTAGAAGATGTTTCCTTGTTTTTCCCTTTATCATCATCGTGGATTGGATAAGGGGGTGAAGGTAAATGAAAGAAGTCTTGAACATCATCATGGACCCTAGCTTGAGCCCCATCATAAGTGTGGGAAGAACTAGGGATTGAAGGTGGAGAAATAGAAATAGGAATATTTGGAATTGAATTAGGATTGATAGGATGAGGATAAGGAAGATTAGGGGGTATGTGCAAGATCATGAGGGGCCAAACTATTCCCTTAAGTGGCAATGAAAAATCAGCAAATCAGGGTTAGTCAACTTAAAGTGAAAATTTCAACTAGATATGAACCTAATATCAAAAAGTTGTAAGAATAGAATCTATAGAAAATTGAATGTAGTTTCTAAACTACTAGGCCTTTTTTGAGAAAAAGTTAGTATGATTGGTGAAAAGTATAGATTTCAATGCAGTAGTATAAAAATTTCAAGAAAAAAAAAAGAAGTAGGTGTATGTCTGACCACCTTAATCATAATCAAATGATAATATTTTATTATAAGATTTTATATATAAATAGTAGACTCATGCCTGGATGTGACGCATTTTTTTTTGTAATTTTATTCCAAAAAAATAATTAATTATGAATTTTTTGCTACAACATTTTCAGAATAAAAAAACTCCCATGTCTGACCACCTTAACTCATTCAAAACTTTACAAAATTCAATTTTATTTTATTTTCCTTATTGTAGGTGAAGCATAGAATGTGACGCATTTTTTTGATTTTAAAAATGTTATACCATCTAAAAGTTATAGTCATTTTTCAATCAGTATATAAATCAGCACTTTAGAGGTAGCTCAATTAGAAAATAACTAATAATTACTTACCGAATTCAAAATTTGACAGCAATTATATTGATAGAAAGTTGATAATCTCCTTAAGATACCATTTTCATTTTATCAAATTTGGGTGAAAAAAAAGTCATCAGCAATAAAATCTTTGGTTATTGAATTATTAGGGGTGTATTTCCTTAACCTTTACATTTAATCTAGTTTTTGTTTTGAATGTGTAATGTGATTAAGCATATACGGGGAAGGAAGATAATATGTTCCTCTTTTATTCCCAAATGCACAAATGAGAGATCCAAGTTGATTAACCCAAAAGAAGGATCAATGCACAAATGAATCAACCATTTGGAAATAAGAGAAAGGAAGAAGATCTTAAATTCTATTTTATAATTAAAGAGATATGATATATAACAGTAATTGAAAAGGATGAGATTAAGTAATAACCTCAAATAATTATAGATCAAAGAATGTTGTTTTCTGGGTTGTGTACTCTATTTATGGAAAATATGAAGTATGATTCGGAAAGGAAATGCAGAGACAAACAAAACCTAGAAATATTTTTCCAATCCGACACCATCTTGATAAAAATCTTGACCTTGACCCACTAATCTCACCGCTGACCCAATAATCTCGACCCTGACCTTCACAGGTCTGATAGAAAATCTGTTCACCGATTCTGATAGTTCGCTGAAAAGGGTATCCAAATCTGAGCTCAAATCTTCAATCTTGAACTTGTACCTGCAATAAAAAGAGATTTTTTTTCTTGGGAGGGAGGGGTTTGCCTTAGTCAAACCCTGATTTAGGAATTAACCTTGAAATCAATAAAGTATAGAATGCTAGCAAGTAGTAGAATTGAATCTAAGAATGAAGCTATGATATTGAATAGATATACAATTGTAATTCAAATGTAGTAAGTATGTAAATATGAAAGCTTAGACTCAATAGAAACCATAAACCTCCATGATTGTATGCTTAAAATCTACCTTGAAGGGAGAATGAATGAGTGTTGAGGATGAAAAAGGATCTTAAAGGAAGATCATACCACCGTGATGGCTAGATCTAGGATTTGAATGTTGAATCTTGAATGCTTGAACCAAATCCCTTTAAAGGCTTGAAAGCTTGAATCCTTGATCTTGAATAGAGAACTTGAATACTTGGAAGGATTGAAAACATGTAGAACAATGGATGCTTGAACTTTTTTCTCGCATGATTTCACTTGTTGATAATTAGTGCTCAATAGTTGATAGTTATAAAAAATTCTTAGAGAAAATGAGAGGAGAAGGCTCTCTTTTATATGAAACTAGGGCACAATCTTCTAAGGAGGCATACATAGGAGAATTAAATTTAAATTAGACCCATGTCCCTAGAAGAGGACCTGTATTTAAAAGAAATTAGGATTTTCCACTTCAGAACCCAAAACAGCCAACCTGAAAGTGGGAAAAATAAAATTTGGATGACCTCCGGCAGTCGACAAGTTTCTAGTTTTGAAAGGGGGACCCAGGTCAAGGTTGAGGTCAATCCTAACCTAGGTCAAGGTAGATTTTGACCTTGACCTAGGTCAAGGTCAAGGTTGACCTTGACCAAGGGGGTCAAAACCCCTGGAAAATGTGCCAGGAGGGATAGAAGGTGCCCAGAGAGGCCGAATTAGGGTCCTAAATAGGCACAGAAGTAGGGGATGATGCAAAAATGAGGGGATCATATGATGAGGATAAAAAAAATCCCCTAAGGAGGGCTAAACTTTCGTAACATGGAAGTGCTTTATTTTAAGACAATATAAGTATGTACAACATACATGAGTTTTCCAATCATCGATCTGTACAAAGTTTGATTTACCTCTGATGTCAACTTACATCCAATTTCCATCGGTGTTCCAAGTAGTTTGGACTCTTCCATCTTGAATATTTACAGTACTTCTCTGATGTACTTGGATTGTGTAATGAAAATACCTTCATCTTGTTGCATGATCTGTAGGCCAAGAAAGAACTTGATCTCTCCAAACATAGACATCTCAAATTCTTTGCTCATCTCATTAGCAAACAATTTGCATAGCATATCGTTGCCTCCAAATATGATGTCATCTGTACAAATATTTCAGCAATCAAAATGTTAGCATCAGTATCTTCCTTCAAATAAAGATTACTGTTTTCACTAGTCCTTACAAATCCAATACTTATAAGATAGGAATGAAGTCTTTCACACCAGGCTCAGGGTGCTTGTTTCAATCCATACAAGGCTTTGTGAAGTCTACATACCATGTTTCTCTTGTCTAGATCAACAAACCCTTCTGGTTTCTCAATGTTTACCTCTTCCTCAAGTATTCCATTTAGGAATGTAGACTTGACATCCATTTTATATACCTTGAAGCCTTTATATGCAGCATAAGCAAGTAATATCCTTACTCCTTCTAGCCTATAAATGGGTGCAAAGGTCTCTCCATTGTCAATTCCTTCTTCTTGTGCATACCCCTTGCATACTAGTCTTACTTTATTTCTTTTGACTTCTCCATTCTCATTTAGGTTATTCCTGAATATCCATTTTTTACCGATGGCATTCTTGTCATCTGGTCTCGGTACAAGTGTCCATTTCTTTTTTTTTCTATATCTTCTCAATTTCTTCATTCATAGCACTTATCCATTCAACATTATCTAGTGCAACATTGATAGATTTGGGCTCATAATCACAAATATGACATCTTGTGTGTAGAGACTTACTTCTGGTTCTCATACCACCCTTCTGTGTCCTATGATTTGGTCGTGTGGATGGTTCCTTTTGACATTTCTATCTAACATATTAATCATCATTTTGTTCTTCATTTTGTTCTCCATCATTTGGTGCATTATCTTGAGCAATATCCTGATCGTCGATATTTGTAGCCTGATGGTTGGGTAGAGTGTCAGGTTCCTCATTTTAAGCAAACCTTATGTAGTCCTCTGGTTCTTTAGTGCTTTCCTTTTCATTCTTCTCTGCAAATTCATCTATCTTTACATTTGCACTTGCAACAATTTTGTTAGAGGCTTTATTGAGACATTTATAAGCCTTTCTTTTGGTGGAATGCCCTAGGAAGATTCCTTCATCACTCTTGCAGTCATGCTTTCCATTTCTATAATCTTTTAAGATATAACATTGACTACCAAAGATTTTGAGGTAACTTACATTAGGTGTGTAACCATGCCAAAGCTCATAGGGTGTCTTCTTGGTGTCTTTCTTCAATTGTACTATGTTCAATGTGTAAACAAGAGTACTGATAGCTTCCCTCCAGAAGATTTGGGTGATGCCTTTCTCTATCATCAGTGTCCTTGCACAATCACCTATGGATTTGTTCCTTCTTTCAAAAATTTCATTTTGCTATGGTGTTCTAGGTGCAAAGACTTGTCTTTTGATTCCATTCTCATTGCAAAAGTTAGTGTATTCATCTAAAATAAATTCCCCAAGCCTCTATCTGATCTTAAGAATTTTAACTCCTTACCACTTTTCTTTTCAACCATTGCTTTGTACCATTTAAACATCTTGAATGCTTATGATTTATCTTTTAGAAACATAACTGTCATCATTCTAGAAAATTCATCAACAAAGAGAATAAAATATCTATCTCCATAATCACTCTTTATCCTCATTGGTTCACATAGGTCAGTATGGACTAATTCTAGAATTGCATCAAATGTATGGGTTTTTCTTTTAAAACTAGACTTAGTCATCTTACATTTTTGACAATTCTTACACATGATGTTGTCAGGCTTGGTCGTTGTCGGTAAGCCTCTGACGTTCTTCTTTTTTCTAATCTTTATCATGTTGTCAAAGCTCACAGGATACAATCTTTTGTGCCACAACCATATGTCTTCGTTTGCATCAATCAAACAAGTGGTGTCAGTATCATGCATATAGAATAAGTTACCTTTTGTCTGCTCACCAGTATCAATTAGATTTCTTGATTTATTGAAGATCTTTGCCTTCTTATTTTCAAATGCTACTATGTGACATGAATTATTCAACTGAGAAATGCTCAATAGATTATAATTCAATCCATTTACCCAATAAGTATTTTCACATTTTATCTGGTTATTCAACCTTATAGTTCCTATACCTTCAATTGGACAAGGTGTATCATTACCCATTCTTACTGAACCACCATTATAGTATTCAAAACTCTCAAAAAATTTCTTGTCACCAGTCATATGGTGAGTGTAGCCACTATCTATGATCAAAACATCATTTTTACTAACCTTAGATATGAGAGCTATTTCTACATACCTTTCTTCATCATCATTTGAATCATGTTTTACTCCTATAAACACCATCTCGATGTCTTCATCAGATTCAATTTCAATGTCATCATCTTTGCATTTAGCTAGGTAATTGGATTTCTTTCATTTGTCCTTGTAGTCTTGGGTATCTCTTCTTTCTGATTGTCATTAGCTTTTGTAATCACCTCTGTCAGATTTCTTCTCAAATGATCTGTCATTACTTCTCTCATCTTTTCTCCTATTAGGACATCTTGTAGAAAATTGGCCAATCTCTTTACAATTAAAAAAAACAAGTGGTAATTTACCTTTGCCTCTCTGCATTCTTCTATCCATAAGTGCTTCAATTTCATCAAGATCCTCTTCTTCACTTTCACTATCACTATCTCTTCTCATAGTGTGTTTATGAATTGATTTACTTATTCTCATAGAAGTTTTGAATATAGACTCTATGTTTGGTAAGACACTATTATCAAATTTATTCATCTCAAATGAAATTAGTCTTCTAATCAAACTCTGTAGAGTAACATTGTAATTAGCTACTACTCTCATTTCTTGAATAAAAGATACTCTAATAGCATAAGTAGGCAGTAAGGTTCTTAGAACTTTACTTACCACTGTATCTTCATCTAGTACACCTCCAACTCCTCGGATAACATTGACTACCTCATTGATTCTTGTGCTGTACTGGGTGACATTTTCACCTTCTTTCATTTTGAGATCATCAAACTTTCCTCTAAGGCTTTCTGCCTTGGCACTCAAAACATTATTGTCACCACAATGTACAAGCATCAATTTATCCCACATCTGCTTTGCAGTTTGGCAGATTTTGAAATCTTCAAATTCAGCATCAGAGAGTGAGGAAGAAAGCTCTATTATCATCCAGTTGTGCTCATGCTTCTCTCTCATTTGTTCAACTGTTGGTGCACCTATGGGAAACACATATTCATTATCTAAGTATTGAGTACCATCATTACCAATACATGATAAGTGGAGTCTTATTATGCTCTACCATGAAGCAAAATTATCTTTCTTCAGCTTGGGCACATCTTGTCTGTTCATATTGTGATCTTTAGCTTAGTTCTTGAAACCTTCCTTCTAAGCACACAATCTCTGATACCAATTATTAGTAATAACTGAGAGGGGGGGGGTTGTGAATCAGTGGCCTCAAAAATTAATCCTTAAATCAACCCTTAAAACTTACAACCATAGATTATGCCTCTAGTTATCTTTTGTCCTACAAGATGAATGCCTTGAAATATTTAGAACAATTTACTACTTGTCGGATTAGTTTGTTAGACATTCTTCTATATGTTTACCGATAAGCAATCAACTATTTACCGAAACACGGTAAATATGCAAAGTATATTGATCAATCCATAATTTCATATGTGAAATGTAAAACTATAAAGAAATGAAACATAAACACATGACACATGGATTTTTAATGTGGAATCCTTGGTAAGGGAAAAACCACTGGGACCGGTACCCCAAATTTTCACTCTTCTGAAGTGAGCCTTGTTAGGAGCCACCCCCATTAAAGGTTACAAACACACTATTAGGTGTGACCTTGTTAGAGGATTTAAAAGATGGTTTGTCACCTAGTATCTGGCATCTAATGCTACCATCCTTGATCAAACACTCACTTGGCCTATCAATAGGTATCATGCATATCCAATGCTACTTTTATGATCAAAGCTTTTGATACTCCTTGGGATGTATCTCAATTGTAAAAGACTTTTAGGTCCTACTCGGTTAAGAGACTTGATGCTTCAATGGTTAAAATGAAACTCTAATGATCTGTTCATACATACAACTCAATTGCAGAGTTTCAGATCTATTGTATGTCCATTACCTTTTTGATCAATATAATCAAGTACACCTTTGCTCCACACTTGTTCTGCTCTGTGATGCTTGTCTCACTGTTCGTCGGTGTCTGCAGAATCTAGCTCTTTCTTCAGCTTGTTGATCAGCACTGAAAGAAAACTTTCTTCTCCTTCATATTTCCTTTAGCATCTTACCTCTTCTCTCTTGTTTACCCCACACACCAATTCGTAATGAATTGGATTTGTCTCTATATAAACATGATTTCCTGTTTTCTAGGCTTTCTTGATCTTGGCGTGTTCAACAATTCTTGCCAATAGATTTGAAACAAATCTCGAGTTTGATCTCGTAGAGATCTTCTTGCCAACTGGATAAAGCAGTTTTAAATCACTTACTTATCTCCGGCTTTATCTGGATGATAAAAGCAATGATAAGTTTCAATTAACTCTATCTTTAGGTCTTGACAGCTAAGCATTTTGTCATTTCTGAACTCTCTGTTCTGTCGGTCAACGCTTCAGTTCGTTATCGGTGATAACTGACGGCACCGGCTATGGGGGGGCCAAAATGCACCCGCCCCATTATTGGGTTCGGCATTGCCATGCCTCATGATGCCATGATCCCATCAACCATCCATTACGAGTCAAACGTTGATGCCTGCCGTTAAATTTGGGGTAATTTATGGAGTTCGTTTCGCCAGTAATACGTTTTGCCGTTAAATTTGGGGGTAATTTATGGAGTCCATTTGTATCGCCGAAACTGTGTATTTTTATGATAATTAAAATTAAAAATATAAATATAATGTTCTTTTTGTTGATTAATAATTTAAATTGTTGATTATTTTTATTAATTGAATAATTTTTGTATTTGTATATATTACTTTTTAAAATGTTGATGAAAAAGATTATATTTATATTTTAAAAAAATTAAAGTTTTGAAATAATATTCTAAAAATTTCATTAATTTAATTTATAATGTTGCAATTAAAAATATAATTTAACTATGTATATAATTTTCTTTTATAATTATTTAATAAAGATTTAATAGCTATATCAATGAGAAAATTTATTTTTTATTTATTAATAAGATATATGTTATTAATACGATTAGGCATTTTATTGAATGTAATTTTGTAATTATACAGAGTTCAAGATTAATTTTTATGTTTATTATGAGAAAAAAATTGAAATGTATTTGAAAGAATTGTTGTATTTGAGAAAAGTTATTTTTCTCGTGTTAAAAAATTATTATTATAATTTGCATAATTTGACACTATTTTTTGAACGTTAGTATTTTCATTTCTTTTTTTATTTTAAATATGATGTATTCATATGAAGCATAATAGACCAAATGGTACATGACAAATTGGTGGCAACATAAACACAACAAGATGATGATGAACAACTATACTATACATATTGAAATTTAGGGCATCATAATGTTATCATGATGATAGAATATCAAATCTATTGCAAATGCACCAATCCAAAGAAGTAAAATTTGGATAATTAAATAATATAAATAAATTCTAAAAATCCCTCATAGTGAAGCTCTTAATCTTGCATTAAACCCTCTTGTAAGATCAATTTTATCACATCAATTAATTTCACATCCAAAGATTATTTTTTTTACTTCAAAATATTTTTTACAACTATTATCTTCTAAAACTACAATCTTTCCTTTATATATGCAATATTTACATGTGAAATGAATATAATTTTAGATAAGTGGTATGAACAAATACTAAATATTCAATTTTATTAATGTTGTAAGAATATTGATAATATAGTTTTATAATGTTTGAAAAGATGCATGTATGCTCTGATTTTAGAAGAGAGTAAAAGTTCTCAACAATCAATACATTAAAGTATAATACACTATAATGACTATCCCAAAAAGTGTTGCCCATGATCTTCCATATAAATATCATCAACACCTGCAATTACATTGAATTAGTTCTACAAATAATTTTCAAATTAAAGACACTGATTTATTGAAGTTTAATTCATATTTTTCTTACCATGTCCACTTTGCATTATGTCTATTATTTGTATTGTTTGATTAAGATCAACAAAAAATAGTTCCATAACTTTTTGAGTGTTTTGTTGATCATCTAAATCTACAACACTCAAAATTAATTCAACTTATATCTTACATGTATAGAATTAATTTGTATATTGAAAACTCAAAATTATTGAAGTTCATTTCGTAATTTCATTACCATTTCTAACATGTTTTGCATTAGTTGTTGATGTCTTCTTAGAATCAATAGAAATAGATGGTACATGTTCTTGATTTATTTGTTGATCATCTAATGCTGCAATAACATGAACATTTAACATGTCAGTTTCAATAAAATAAATTTACAAACTAAAGATTTAGAAATGATTTATTTTTTATTTATAATTCCGTGACCATATCTAGTTTGCATTGCATCCATTGTTGTTGATGTTTGGTTAATATCAATAGAAAAGGGTAACATATGTTGTTGAACTTCTTGATCATCCAAAGCTGCAATAAAATTCACATTTAACATATTAACTTAGATAAAATGTTCAATAATAAAATTAATTTATGTAATTAATCTAAACAATATTAAAATTATTAGTTACCTACAATATTTTGTTGAAATGTTTGAACAGCTATAATATTGAGCATTGATGGTTGATCTCCTGAAATTGTGCGTTGTTTGTTTGATTGAGTATTAAAAAATGGTTAGACCTGTGAAATTAGTAATTAATTATAAAAATAAATAAAAGCATTTAATATTTAATAACTTACCATTTGTAACTTGAATTTCATCTATTGTTGTTTGGTTTAGATCAATGGAGAAAGGTAATCGATGTCGTCGAGCACTTCCTTGCTCAACCAAACCTACAATGACATATGTTTAACATAAGAAATAGAAATACAAAGCATTACTATGTAAATTACTTAAATAATTTTGAATAAATGAACTCACCTTGTTGCCTGATCAGATCTCTTTCTTCTTGTATAGTTATGCCTAAGCGATGAGTGGCCTTCTTTTTCTTTTTCTTTCTACATCCTATAGAGGGGAACTGAAAATTTTCATGTTGGGCTCTTTTCTTTAAGATCCTAGATGCAACTTTGTGTCTTTGATGAATGGAATGAGTTTTGTGCATTTTGCTAGGACTGAACCATGGGGATATTCGTCTCAAAGACATGTTCTCTGAGCCAGGGATTGATTTAAATTTGGAAGATGAAGCAAGAGATGCATGAATATCTTTTTTAAATCTCTCAACATACTGACTAAAAATGTCTTTTTCTTCTTCACTAGTGGGTAAAATTTGGAGCAATGAGTTTAAATAGTCAATAGATTTTTGAAACTGATCATTGGTAGTATTAGATGATTTCCAATGATCTGCAATATGAATAACAATGCTTAAGAAACAACATATTTAATAACTTTTGATATTTCATTAACAAAATGTTTTTATTTTAAATTTCCCATTTTTGTCAGCTTCCCTAACAACAACCTCAAGCACTTCTTGATCCTGTGAAAGTATACAACCATCTACAATTGAAAAATGAAATAGTTAATGTTGAGAACCATAAAATTATTTAATATTTAAATGTAAAGATCATATCATCATTACCATTGACATTAACTTCATGACTAGAACTCCCTCTAACTTTGTCATTATCTTCAACCAATGGAGAAGAAGCTTCTGCAATTTAGAATAAGACTAATTTAGTTAGTATTAAAAAAATATAATAATTATTTAAATATATATATTAAACCTCAATCTCAAATGAAACTTACCAACAACTTGATTATGCTCATTTGGTTTGTTCCTCTTTATAAAATCCAAGATCTTCAACACATGTTTGCATGTGTTTCCCCTTTTTGCCCACTCACAATCACACACATGCAAATCTGGTCCAAATTTTCTCACAAAATACCATTTTATCAGAGTAGTTTGACTTCTTACTCTATGTGTGTTTGGGAGGAGATCATATGGATAACAATATGTATCTGGTATTATTTTTTATCTCTCTAAAGCAGTTATGTAATATCTTTCCTTTTTGAAGTTGGTTAAAAATCCAGATAGCTGCAAATATCTTTTATTTTTATAGAAGGGCTCTACCCTATGGAGAAGTGTATGAATGAGCCAATCCATTCTCCTTGTACATTTTTTAGAACGATCACTTAAATGGTGACTCTTGATGTGGGAGTGATATGACTATATCGAAGCATTAGTTTCCTGATTTGCATGAGAGAAGCTTCGAAATTTTTTTGCCCACATCTCTAAAACAAATATAATGATATCTTAGCATATAAAATGAGCAACTTAAATTATATAAATACATAAAAAAAAATATAAAGGACAATTTTGATGATCTTACCAATACGACTTTCATCATGACACCAATTTTTTTGAAAGTACTCAATAAAATTCTTCTCTTCTTTGAATTCCTCCATGAAATCTTTTATCAAGTGAGTAATGACATCTTCATTGTCACTCATTGCATACATTATATCACCTAGTCTATCAAACATTTTTGCCCCAACATCCTTATTCCTGACAAATCTATATTATATAAAATAACACAAAGTTATGATGTTGACATATGTGATTTTTCATATATTTTAATGAAATATTGACTTACCTATATACATTCTTCAACCATGCTCTACGTACATGCCAAATGCATAATATTACTCGGCAATTGAAGGATAATCTACAAGCTACATATTATCAAAGTTCATAAGTAGCATTCTAATAAAGTAATTGTTAAATTGGAACTAGTTTATGGTGAAAATTAGGAAACATATATTGCATAGCCTAAATATTAAGCAATTGCACTCTTATAAATATAAAGTAAGGTCGATAAAACTTGATTGCTTGAATTTTGGCACTAGCATCATCTGTCATGAATGCATTGACATGCAAATCTTCTTTATATTCTTTCCCTCTTTTGTAAACCTCTGCTAGCCATTCATATATATCCTCAACTTTATTTCTTGAGGATATGGCCCATGCAATAGGTACACCAGCCTCTTATTCATCAAATACAAGCAAGGTATACAATTGATACTACATATGAATAAATCAATGATAATTAAATTTTGAGATAAATTAGACTAATAACTAAATTAAGATCCATTAATAAAATTAAA
Source organism: Chamaecyparis obtusa (assembly GCA_027943335.1). Taxonomy (NCBI): domain Eukaryota; kingdom Viridiplantae; phylum Streptophyta; class Pinopsida; order Cupressales; family Cupressaceae; genus Chamaecyparis; species Chamaecyparis obtusa. The sequence continues at coordinate 1,552,758 of BSBK01001782.1, forward strand.
AGTGTTCTACTTACATCATATTTATTTGTTGAAAATGTAGAATCCATTGCAATAATTGAGCCATGTGAATGTTTCACCATCATCTCCCGCATCCATTGTGTTTGCATGCCTATGATAAATGGAATATTTTCCACATTGTTTTGTGTTTTATAGTAGAAGAAGTTATCTTTCTCCTCTACATGCCACAAACATACACTTTTTGCATCATCTTCATTTTTTTGTGAACGTAGGGAACGTACCTTATTCCATGCATTTAATACATCTTTTCTCAACAAGTATGTGTCCCTCTTATTCATTAGCTTTGTCATACCATAATCTAAGTAATGTTGTTCACATATTGTGTCAATCCCAACACCCATTAGTAATAGGGATTCAATATATGATTTACATTCATTTGATAGCCTTGGTGCAACACTACTCCTTGGATCACCAGAAGGGTCATCATTTCCATGAAAAAATTCACCATTAGCATCTTGATGACTATACAAATTATATGCAATAATTACAACATCTAGCCTGCCATACAAAACCTTAACATAAAAGTGGGTTTGACAACCCCTTTTTTGGACAAACCTTCATATCCTTTTCATGTTTTCATGTTTGTTTCTTTTATCCTCAGGTCCAAAAGCACAATGGTAGCTATTTATACATGTACAAAAATATATATTAATCAATATAATAAATAAAAATAAAAAGATGGAATGCTTAATTAATTTATTAAATTTAGACAAGTTACCTTGAATACATCTTCATGCTGTGGTCAGTAGGTTTTGTCAAATTATACTTCCTATATTTTTTGAGTATAAATGTTGTTTCTTTACCATCCAATAAACCTTCTTCTTTGACAAAGTGACAGAGTCTCTCCAATAGGTGTCCATTCAAGTTCATAACTTGAAAAATGATTTCCTTCATTGGGGATGTCTTGCACATCTAACTTGATAAGTGATTCCCATTTATTTTTTCTACCCATCCTGAACAAATTTATTTTTTCTACCCATCCTGAACAAATTTAATATGATTAGTGACCCTCTATTATAAATTAATTTGCACAATTTATATTTAAAATTTTAGTAATTAAATATAATAATAAATTTAATTTTAAATCTAAATTCTTGATTGTTGTTATTTTAAGATGGTATTGTTTGGAATATGTTTATATAATAAATTATAAATCATCATTAAATTTTAAAATTATATGTACATGAATTTCATTTCTTTTTTTTGAGATATTGATGTGATCTATCATAAGCATCAAGTGAGGCTTCATTATTTCGATTGATCATTTCTTTTTCATGTATAAGCATCAAGTAACTAAATATAATAATGAATTTAATTTTAAATCTAAATACAATTTTGATTATTTTTTAAAGTTAATATTTGTCATTGAAATATAAATTGAATTATATTACTAGAGAAAAGCAGAGTAAAGAAAATCATATTTTTTTAATCTAAATAAAAATTCAGGAAAAAAAAAAGTTACTCTGGCAAGAATTCAAAATAGTGGTTACATTAGATAAAATATTTAGGCGGGATGGAGAAAACATTCACCAAAAAAGATTTCGTCAACGTCTCACAAATGTGAGAGATGTGAGTCCAAACTTGGATGATTGGAACTTGCTTATGATGAGAACCCCTGTGAGGTTAGATGCTACAACCAATGATGAGTTTGACAAGACAATGCATTTGTTCTCTACAAATGCCAATGTTCGTAACCATAAATTGAAGATGTTGTATTTTTTGAGGCAACCTGTTGCATGTAGCCTTGCAACTAAGTTAAGCAACGGTAATACAATTGAAGATTTCTTGAATGAAGAACTTGATCTAGAGTTATTGTTCAGTAAGGACTCGAGGGTCATATTAACTACAAATCCATGGATTGAAGCTGGTCTTGTCAATGGATCCTTGGGATATATCCAGAATATTGTGTACAAACCAGGAACCGCCCCACCTGAACCACCTGCTTATGTTACTGTTGAATTTGATAATTATTCTGGATTACCATATGATGACCATCATCCAAGAATAGTTCCAGTATCACCAGTCTAGAGGGGTAGAACCTTTCAGTTACCATTAAGGTTGGCATGGGCATTAACAATTCATAAATCTCAGGGACTAAATCTTTTGAGAGCCACAGTTGATATAGGCCCAAGAGAAAGAGCGGGATTGACATTTGTAGCTGTATCTCATGTAAAGTCTCTAGAAGGCTTGAGAATCATGCCACCTTTCACATATGACCGCTATGAAAAAATGAAGACTGGGAAACAACTTTCCAATAGGAAAGCAGAAGAAATTAGACTCAAATGTCTTAAAAATCAGTGATGTACTGTAATGTTGTATTGCTATTAAATATTACATTGTTTATTAATCACCTATTTTGTGTCATTATTGTTCAGAATTATCCTTATGCGTTGAATTAGTGTATCATATTTCAAATTCATGTTCTCTTTTGTTTAAATATGTATTGTTAATATAATTTATATCATGTTTGCGAACCCGACTTCTTAATTTGAATATAAAAAAAATCCACAAAATCATATATACTATTCCACTATAGCTAGCATCTAGAGTTTGAAATGGTAATGCAAAATGGTTATTCTGATTAATTATATATTCTAATTAGTTATATATACTGATGTTTGTTTAAAACTTTACAGGATACCATTCCACCTATGGCTGCCTCTGATAGAGACTCCAACATCATGGTTACAAGCCCCTCTGCTTCGGTGGGCTCAAACCATATTTTTGAGAGTGAATTTGACAAGTGTACACGAATCATTCAAGAGTCATGTGTAACTATAATCAAAGCTATGGAGAATGCAGCGTTATCAGTTGACTATGTTGATGAACTGGATATAAAGCAGATGGAAGATGTTTCAAAAGTCTTACGTGAGACATCTGCAAAAGTGGATGCGTTTCCATCAATGATGAAAGAAGTATACCGTGATCATTGTACAAATAAAGGTCACCATACCAATTTTATTGTTGAAGAATATGTGATGTACTTGCATCATTATGGAGAAATGTTATTGATTTAGATCATTCTTATCTTATCTTTCATACTTCTTAAATATCTAATGGTTGTAGTGGGTCTTCTATTTCCCCTTTCATCTTTGTTTGTAAGTTTCACGAACAAGATAGTGAATATATATTTTTTCCTACTCCCATGATGGTTACCCCTATACTTTCCAACATTTTGCAACATGTTTTGTTCACCTCTGCATTTCTAATATTTATTTGTTCAATGAATGCACTGATTAAATGTGAGGAAATAAATATATAGGACATCTGATTCATTACTATTTCTAACCTAATCCCAAACAATGTTCAACAAGTATACCAATACCTTTAACTATATTAAATAAACTATTAAAAGTTAATCTTCAATGGAAACTAAATACTATTTTTTTTATTTTAACCCTAATACTAATCCAAACTTAACATTGTGCATGACATCATTAACCCATGATTAACCCTCATGAAATAACTAAATATAATACTAATCATGACTCTAATCATAACCCTAACCCTAACTGTAATGTACTCTTACTTCAAGCATAAATCATAATGTTAAATATCCTATTAGCCTGAATTCTCACCCTATCGATAACCCTAACCCTACCACTAACTTTTACTCGAATTCTACGTCATGACATAAAATGACCTACTAAATCCTAACCCTTATCCGATGTCAACTTATTATAATAATTTATCATTTTAAAATATAATAAACCCTAACCCTTATCTAATGTCAACTTATTATAATAATTTATCATTTTAAAATATAAACACTAATTTTTTATTTTAGCCCTAATAGTAATCCAAACTTAACATTGTGCATCACATCATTAACCCATGATTAACCCTCGTGAAATAACTAAATGTAAAACTAATCATAACTCTGATCATAACCCTAACCCTAACTGTAACATACTCTTACTTCAAGCATAAATCGTAATGTTAAATATCCTATTAACCTGAATTCTCCCCCTATCGATAATCGTAACCCTACCACTAACTCTTACTTGAACCCCAAGTCATAACATAAAATGACCTACTAAACCCTAACACTGCGCATCACATCATTAACCCATGGTTAACCCTCATGAAATAACTAAATATAATACTATTTATAACTCTAATCGTAACCCTAACCCTACATGTAACGTACTCTTACTTTTTTGCATAAATCATAACGTTGCATATCCTATTAACATGAACTCTCATCGTATCGATAACCATAAACTTACCACTAACTCTTACTTGAACCCCAAGTCATAACATAAAATGACCTACTAAACCCTAACACTGCGCATCACATCATTAACCCACGATTAACCCTCATGAAATAACTAAATATAATACTATTTATAACTCTAATTGTAACCCTAACCCTACATGTAAGGTACTCTTACTTTTTTGCATAAATCATAACATTGCATATCCTATTAACATGAACTCTCACCATATCAATAACCGTAACCCTACCACTAACTCTTACGTGAACCCTATGTCATAACATAAAATGACCTACTAAACCCTAACTCTTACCCTGTTTCAAATCATTTTAATAATTTATTATTTATAACTATATATATATGTAAACATTATAATTCCTAAAATGTAACCCTAATCCTATTCCCTTACCCTAATGTTAAACCTTAATGTTACACTTAACACTAACCCTAATCATAATTGTAACCCTAATCCTGTTCCCTTATCCTAATCTTAAACCTTAATGTTACACTAAATATGATAGTAATCATAATTCTAAACCTAACATCATATCCCTAACCACATCACTAATCTCACACTATCCCTAACCCTAATCTTAATTACTACTCTTACCCAAACCCTAACCCTAATTACAATCCTAGTACTAATCAAAACATAACAATGTGCATCATATCATTAACCCACGATTAACCCTCATGAAATAACTAGATGTAATAGTAATCATAGCTCTAATCGTAACCCTAACCCTAGAACTGTAACATACTTTTTACTTTTTTGCATAAATCATAATGTTACATATCCTATCAACATGAACTATCACCGTATTGATAACTCTAACCCTACCACTAACCCTAATCCTATTCCCTTACCCTAATCTAAAACCTTAATGTTACACTAAATATGATAGTAATCATAATTGTAACCCTAATCCTATTCCCTTATCCTAATCTTAAACCTTAATGTGACACTAAATATGATAGTAATCATAATTCTAAACCTAATATCATATCCCTAACCACATAATTAATCTCACCCTATCCCTAACCCTAACCCTAACCCTAATTACAACTCTTACGCGAACCCTAGCCCTAATTACAACCCTAATACTAATCGAAACATAACATTGCACATCACATCATTGACCCATGATTAACCCTCATGAAATAACTAAATATAATAGTAACCATAACTCTAATCGTAACCCTAACCCTAACTGTAACGTACTTTTACTTTTTTTGCATAAATCATAACGTTACATATCCTATTAACATGAACTATCACTGTATTGATAACCCTAACCCTACCACTAACTCTTACGCGAACCCTACTTCATAAAATAAAATGACCTACTAAACCCTAACTCTTACCCCATTTCAAATCATTTTAATAATTTATTATTTATAACTATTTGTTTTCGCATAAACATAACAATTCCTAAAATGTAACCCTAATCCTATTCCCTTACCCTAATCTAAAACCTTAATATTACACTAAATATGATAGTAATAATAATTGTAACCCTAATCCTATTCCCTTATCCTAATCTTAAACCTTAATGTTACACTAAATATGATAGTAATCATAATTCTAAACCTAACATCATATCCCTAACCACATCATTAATCTCACCCTATCCCTAACCCTAACCCTAATTACAACTCTTACACGAACCCCAGCCCTAATTACAACCCTAATACTAATCGAAACATAACAATGTGCATCATATCATTAACCCATGATTAACCCTCATGAAATAACTAAATATAATAGTAATCATAACACTAAGTCATAATGTTACAGTTAGGGTTAGGTTATCGATAACCCTAACCCTACCACTAAGTCATAACTAAGTCATAATGTTAAATGTCCTACAAACCCTAACTCTTACCCGGTTTCAAATAATTTTAATAATTTCTAATTTAGAACTATATATATACTATTTTTTTTTTTACAACATTAAACCTACTTATTATATATATATATATATATATATATATATATATATTATGCCGAGAGTAATCCTTCTCAAGGCGCCTATTTTCTTTAAATTGCAAGCTGCAATAGGGGCCTCAGAGAAGGATTACTCTCGGTGTTTTATATATATATATATATATATATATATATATATATATATATATATATATATATATATATATATATATATTATGCCGAGAGTAATCCTTCTCAAGGCGCCTATTTTCTTTAAATTGCAAGCTGCAATAGGGGCCTCAGAGAAGGATTACTCTCGGTGTTTTATATATATATATATATAAGCTAGTATTTGTCATTGAAATATAAATTGAATTATATTACTAGAGAAAAGCAGAGTAAAGAAAATCAGATTTTTTTAATCTAAATAAAAATTCAAAAAAAAAAAAATCAAATTTCTACTTTTAAGATTTTGATAATCCCTATTTACTTTGCAAATATATAGATGGAAAAAACATTTTCATGAATAATATTACTTACATATTTTATCAAAATATTTGACAAATGAAAGAGAATGAATAAAAAAATAGAGAATAGAACTCTGCGGCCATACCTTCGTGAAGCAGTTTGTTAAATTGTGGAAGCAGTTGATAATGCCAGATTCTCATCTGATCCAGAAAGTTGCACAGCAAAATTAAAATAACAATATGAAATTTCTTTAACCTGTAAAATACAGAGCTTTGGAAGTCGTGGGAATGGAGTTAGCAATTGACCGGTGCTGGTCGTAATTAACGCATGCCTAAAAACACTCCATCTTTAAATTAAATTTCGGCCATACAAATGGCAAAACTATGTCCATCTTTTATGCCTAGCAAAAATTAATTGCATATTTTACAGCAGTCATAAAGGTTTGACTGGAATTCGATGGTTGATGGGGGTCATGGCATCATGGGGCATGGCGAGGCCCAACCATTGGGGCGGGTGCATTTTGGCTCCCCCATAGCCGGTGCCATAACTGACTATTCCATCGGTGTGACTTGAGTTGTCTTTTGAATCTTCATCTGTCCGACAACATTGTATTTTTGTTCGTCAGGTTACTCTGTGCTTTGCTCATCGTGAAACACTATAACTCTGCTCGTCAGTAATGCTATGCATTTCCTCGTCGGGTAACACTATGACTTTTCTCTTTTACTCTGACCGTCGGGTGCACTCCGTCGGTGTACATAGTCACTTCGTGAATACTTGACTTATATGAATTACTAATAGCATAGCCTCTGATTCATCGGTTCCTTGGATTCTTTGGCAGTATTTCCATGACCATATAGATTACATTAAGTTGACATCAATGACAATACAATACATTAACTGATTTAATGCCTTACATGATCATCAACTTAACATCTTCAAACATTCAATCAGTTACATGTCATCAAATAAAGATGTGTAATTTGGCTTAGTCAAAAAAATTTATATCATCTAACCACTAGCTCCACAATCATCTTCACAAGCTCATCAACCAAGCCATTTACTTCTAGAAATATACATGAGTCAGCTTGAAGTTCAAAATTATGTTGACTAATTCTCAAATTGGTGTTATTTAATAATCAAGATTCCAATTAAGTGTAAAAATTTTCCTTATGGCCTTGATGGTGATTGGGAAATCTCTGTCAAGGTGTAGTTGGCTCACATTAATCCCTCTTCCCAATTCTAGCCCCAATAGAGTGGCCCTTAATTCAGTGAGATTGTCTATGTCCTCCCCAAGGAAAATTGATCTTTCTAGAAGGATATTTCCATTTTGATCATTTGTTATGCATCTAGCATGACTGGGTCAAGGATTGCCTTCCTAAGCCCCATCAAAATTTATTTTGACCCATCCAACTTATGACTCATGTTTAGGATTTCAAAAATGTTAAACCATTTGAAAGTTATAGTCATTTTTCAATCAGTCTATCAATCAGAACTAAAAAGATAAGAAGTAGGTGTATGTCTGACCACCTTAAACACAATCAAATGATAATAATTTTTTACTAGATTCTAGATATAAGTAGTAGACTAATGTTTGGATGTGACGTATATTTTTTTGTAATTTTTTTCCAAGTAAATAATTAATTATGATTTTTCTTCTACAACTTTTCCAAAATATAAAAACTCTCATGTCTGACCACCTTAACTTAGTTTAAACTTCATTAAATTGGTTTTTTATTTTTTTTTCATTTTTTATTATTTTTATTGTAGTAGGCAAAGCATAGAATGTGACACATGTTTAAGATTTAAAAAAATGATATACCATTTGAAAGTTATAGCTATTTTTCAATCAGTCTACCAATCAGGACTTCTTTTTCACATTGCCACTTTTTGGCATACCATGATCCTGCACATACCCATCATAATACTAATTATAATATTTCTTCTATATTAATACAAAAAAATTACAATATTATTATATTTATTAGATTATTTATCTATAAAACAAATTATACTATGTATCTTTAGTTTGAGTTAAAATTTATAAATTGAGTTGTACTAGTATAATAATTTTTCAAGACTGTAGAAATCAAATAGATTACTAATATAGTATTAAAAAATAATATCTCTCATATACTAATTTAATTATAAACTATGATTAATTAATAAAATCATCTAACTATAAGTTATTATTAATTAATAAAATCATTTGGGTTTGTGAGATATAGATTAACCACAATACGAGAGTTAGATTAACCATAGAATTAGAGTTTTTTGGGAAAATTAGTGAATTACGTGTGATCTGGAGGGAAAGAACTTTGGGATGGAGGACTCATAGTAACTAAATCTAGCGAGTAATATAGATTTATTAGATATCTTAATGAAGTGTGTTTTCTTCTTCACAAAGGTCCTCTCTTCTTATGTAACTTGAAGATACATTGAGTTGTATTGTTCATGTGTTTTATTTACAAAATTTTGTAAATGTTATCAACCTATTGGATTATAGAATGCATTTTTAGTAGCATGGTTTAATATTCATATTAAATTCCTTTTCTACGATTCTACTCTTATCGATCTAGGTGTTTCATAACATTTTACAACTTTTTCAATTTTATGTTTACCATTTTCAAAGGTTTCAATATTGTAGTGACTTTTTTAAAAATTCATTATATTCAAAATTGGAAACTAATTGAGCATCATTTGACGTTAGACAGATGCCACATAATAGCTAGTATTTGCTTTCTAATTTTGTAAATAAAAATATTATATTTAATTAAGTATATTCTATTTAATATAGAATCCTATAATTATTCCGATAAAAAAAAGAATCCTATAATTATGATTATAATTTGATATTACTTATAATTATAATAATAAATAAATTTTCATTTTTAATATAATTAATATAATAATTGTTAAAAAAATTTAAAAAATGACTACTAATCTTAGTTTCAATTCTATTTAAATTATACCCATATTAAATAAAGCTTTAACTTATCTATAAATAAAACTTGGACATTTAATCACATTTATAGAAATATAAGCAATAAATTATGTAACTTTTAATTATCCCCTCTAATAAAATGTCCTATAAAAAAAAAATTGTGTATAAGTGTCAAATTGTTTTAATAAAATATAGCAAAAAATTAATTATTTTTATAGTTTAAAAACTTAAGAAATATACATTTACACTATACCAAAAATCAATTTTAGAACAAAATAGAAAATACTACATTCTAATTTATCTATCCTATTCTTGTAATCACTAGAAAACAAAATTGTAAAATTATTACTATACTACTAGCCTAATGGAAAAAACTAATAAAAAAGTTTCACCTCCCAAGAATATCCACCAAAACTTGTCTTATAATCCCCTTGCGCTATTATTTCGCTTTATGGATTCAATTTAGATTCTCATTCCTTTTGAATATATGGTGACTATTGTTGTTCATTTTACAACCAAAAGAAAAGCACCCTTATGATTGAGAGAATCAAAACTATACAAAAGCATAATTTATCAGTAATGTGTAGAAATGATGAGCTTTTGGAGGGTGAGTATTTGTGGGGGTCATTGATAAGCTTTATAAATGATTTATGATGGATTTGATCAATATCTCCTAAAAAATAAAACACTTTTACAAATAGGTATCTAATAGTAATGAATATCTATTTCTATTTTTTATTTTCTGAAAGAAAGCAAAAGATTACAAAAGAGAGAATCAAAAGACAAATATCTATTTTTTAAGACAAAAATTTTCCTTTGATTTTTACTTTCGAAATACTTTCTAAGTAGTCGATTGACCTAATTAGTTTAAATATTTCATCCTCCTTTTTTGACCTTGCATTTTGTGCTAATGACATTTTTGTTATTTGAATTTGGTGAAACAAAATCATTTCTTTAAAGAGAGTATCAAAATTTTACAAATGTAAGATATTCTTAATTATGAATATAATAGATAATTATTTTGATTTTTTACATGCACTATGTTAGAAGCCTTGATTGATAGATTATGTAAAACTTTCAAATTGTTGAACTTTTTTTTTTCTCAAATCTGAAAGACATTTCACACTCTATAAACTCAAACCCAGCATAATCAATTCCTCCTTCCCTGTGATGACGTATAAGTTGAGGAAAGCAGTGACGAAAATAGTGAAATATTAATTAATACTCATGCACAACCATATCAATGAGCTGTCAGAAAATGCATTGATTTATTTGGTTCATAATGATCTGTCGGGCATCATATTCACTACCTTTTGTATAGAAATCAACTATTACATTGAATCAAACTTATAAATATCTTTTTAGCACATCTGAAATAGACTTATAGAAGTTATACCAAATTCAATGTTTATAGTGCCCTCCAAGGGAGTAGGTAGTATGATCAAGAATTTAGTTCCAGCGATTCTTGAAGTTAACAATTTGAAAATGGTAAGAAAGGAAAGTTGTACAAGCAATCTGGCCTCAAGGTATGAAGATGGTTCGATTGTAACCCATTTCTAATTGTTTTATGGTTTCGAAAAAGATTCATAATTGTCTTGATTCCTAATGGTTTTTGGGTTCTTTTCATTTATATTGTAATATAAAGTATTTCCATGGACACGATAAGGAAAAAGAGGAGACCGATGAGAGATTATCGTTGGGTGGGGGAGAAGAGGAATGTGGGATGCAAGCGTGGTGGATTCCTCATGCAAGTGCAGGGATTTTCCATCTGAAAGGGAAACACATGTTGATTGAAGATGTTCATGTGCCCTCTAAAAAAGCAAGATGAAGGGAAGACACTTTGGTTTAGGTCCTCTTCTTCCCTAGATGTTGGGAGTCCTCACTGATAAGCCATAGCTTCTATATAACTTAACAGATGAAGCGTCTTGTTTTGGTATTTATGCTTATAAACTCTTCTCGGTAAATATGTGGTATATCTTTACTAAGAGTTACTACTTTTCTTGCCATTGTATGAGTCCACAAGTTTTCAACATTTCAAAGTCATATAGACATAGTGTTCTTTCTTATGTTCATTAAGAATAAAAGGGAATCCATGTGTCCTAACTATGATAATAATTCTAATGTTGTGTTTCTCATTCTTGTAATTCTATTTACATTTTCTTTTCATCCTCTAGTACCTATGTAACATGTTTATCATTTGGAGTCGAAAATTTTTCTTAAGTACCAAATTAAGTTCAAGAACATAATTGAAGTCCCATATTAGTCCACACACATCATTTCCACAAATAGATACATCATTTTTCTTTCCTACATTTAGCTTAGCTTATGTTGGCTTATTAGTCCCTACCTTTAGAGCAGGAGACTAATGTTTTCGATGCACTAAATTGAATTACATTTCCTCTCGGGAATCACACATCCTCCCTTTATCCCATAATCTAGGCAACTATTTCTGTTAAATTGAGATTTTTATTTTTATCTCCTTTTTTTTCTATTGGCTGGCCTCTTTTTTGCCAGCAGTATTTTTATTTTCCCTGCTGAAAATAGAATGGTACTATGTAAGAAGAAAATTGAATAACGTGGAAACTTTTCTTTTAGAGCCCCGTGCCCTAGCTATGCTTCCACATGTTTCACACTCTATAGACGTAGCAATGGGGAAATGTGGATTTATTAAATTACATGCAAATTATTTGTTCTTCCCCTGTTATGTGTGATTTTTCTTACTATGTTTCTTTTTTGGCTATGCAGTTTCATTTTTTCACTGATAAATCTTGGCAATTGCATCAACCACTACTTGTTTCTCATCATTCATCAAAGAGAGTTTTGAGATCATTTCAATCTGCGAAGATATTTCATTGATTAGTAATTGTTTCTCATCAGTCTTAATATGTTATCCAACATTTTCTTCACCATATTTAATTTGAAGTTCTTCAATAGGTTCTGCATTACTCACATCTTTAACTTCCCGATTGGTTGAGTTGTTATCCAATATCCCTATTCTTTGAACAATGTCTATTATTTCCTCACCTTTATGAGACAATATAGCAAAGTTGTTAACTTCATATATCTGCATCCCACTGTGATTATTATTTTTCTTATTTATAGGTCAACTAGTTCAAGATATATAGATAGCCAGAGACGATTAGCAGTAGAGCAGTCTTAATTATTCACCATGCCTAGGGTGAAGATGGTATCTAGGATTTTTATGGATATGGTTGCAGCATTACCAGCTGTGAAGTTGGATCAGCTTTATGAGAATCATATCATATGTGAAGTGGTATTAAGGTAAGCTATAATGATTCTCTATATTCTCTTTTATTTCTCTTGCTGCAAGTATTCATAATTAGAGCCCGAAGCTTTATAAATTACTATGCAAAAGTTTAATATCAATGTTATGCTTTTATATCTGCACTATTTGAGGTCATTTTTACTTGATTTTAATACAGAAAGAAGAAATGATAAATAAATAGATAATATATAGGATGAAGACTTAATGTGGAAGAATTCAATTGTCAAAATCATTGTTGGACTCTTTAGTAACATATTTTGATATTATATTAATATATTAGAATATCCAAGATCCGGATCTCATATTTTCATTGATATTCCCTCCCTGAGGCATTCGAAGATGATCCAGGTATATGATCAATACGTACTTGTAATTTATTATTGGATAATAATCCTCATCTCGTAAGTCAATATTTGGTTTTGTATATTTAAGTCATATGTTTTATCATTCACAACAACAGACCCCGAAAAGTTGCATATTCCATCCCCAGAAGCATGTGCTGAACTTCTCACCAATTTACAATGTTTCATTTCATGTACAAGGCTTCATTTCGGAAAGTTAGTCTGCAACAAGCTAACCTCAAGCCATCTGGTCCAAATTGCATAGCTAGGTAAAATTTCGAATGAAACCACTTCAATACTGCTGAAAGATTCAAACATTAGGGCAAGAATCTATCTCTGGAAAACATTGCCCTGTGTAAAGTGTGCAGACTTATTCCAAACATATTGAATGATTTTTCAATTTATCCTATAGATAGTATCCTACGAACATTGGGTAGCTAAGCAACTCGAAAAAACTTCAATGCTAAGTGGATCCCTCAGTATTTTTTAATTGCCGCACTAGGTTAGGTTTGGTACACAATGTAATGTCCTGGATTGAATTAATTGATAATTTTTGCAAATTGTAGAAAGTGCCTCCAAATGAAATCAATTTAATCAATCAAAAATCCTTAAAAAAGGCTTCTTTCCAATTAAACTAAAATTCCTACAAAGATTTAACAGGGTCTTATAAGCTATGCACCGAATTTAACAATGTGGTGATTAAGTTAATTTGAAACTTCACCAAATTTAATAGATATGTAAATGATCATAAAATAACCCAAAATATATGGTCCAAAGCTGTTGAAAAGTTGTAAAATCTAACACACCTGATAAGCCTCAAATGTTTAAAAACACTCTATAACCTTTCCTGACTTGCCTTATATGATCTTGAATTGATGCATACATGAGTTAAAAATAGAAAAATAACAGTAATACCTCATCCTCAAGGCTACCAATGGACTTTGCAAACTCAGAGAAAAAATCCTCCAAAAGGGTGCCTACAAAAATTAGAAGGCACAAACAATAAAAACATGAAAGAGTTCACACAAAGAATCATCGCAGGGCTTCAAAAAAGTCTGCAAAATGAAAAAAAATAAAAATAAATTAGAGAATAATATTTTATTTAAACATATGTGAAGGATCAAACTAAATATTCTCAAGAAATATCAAAAGGATCCAATTACAAGTTTGTATATAGCTCGATTTCTCACATTAACACCAATGGCAGAAATCGATATTTATATTTTCCTTAATCTCAGACATCAGGCATGATAAAGAACAATTTTATGCATGCTAAAACACAGTGACTACTAATTATCTATCACCCAAGATACAACTATTTGTTATGGGGGAATGAAGTTTTTGTGAGAGACGTTGACAAAATTTGTAATTTACCTATGAAGATGACACAACTCTAGCATCATAAGATCATTTGATAAATAGGATTTATAACATGCAAATCTACGGTAGCCAATGCACTTATTTGATATATAATTATTTACGATTTTTACAGGATATATTGTGTAAAATTCAAATTGTTTCTTTTCTTTCAAATATGAAAGACGCCTCACACTCTATGTTTTTCTTACTAAAATTCTCTCTTTGTTGAACATAGTTCAATATGTAGATGATACTATAGGAATGATATAAGATGTTATATCTTTGTAGATGAGATCAAACCTCTAAAAATGAATGATTCTTTTACTAGACCTAGAAGCAATTAGGAGAATCATACCAATAACTGTTATAGCTAACTTTGCACATCTATAGAGTCTAAATTATACATTTGATTCAATCTTTTTTTTGTTGTCTCCGTTTGCGACTTAACTACTTAAAAATTATTTTTTTGGCTTTTGGGCCTTAACGAAGCTCCTTGTAAAACTTAATAAGTGTCAAAGGGTCAAAAAGTTGTCATTTCAAAGTGTCATCAATGTGTACTTAAAAATGCCCCAAAAATTGTGCTCTCAAAATTTGTAGTGAATCATGCACAAATATCCAAGCGATGGTGCACAAATGGGTCAATTATGAATCAAAAAAGTT
This sequence comes from Chamaecyparis obtusa, assembly GCA_027943335.1. Classification (NCBI taxonomy): domain Eukaryota; kingdom Viridiplantae; phylum Streptophyta; class Pinopsida; order Cupressales; family Cupressaceae; genus Chamaecyparis; species Chamaecyparis obtusa. The sequence continues at coordinate 1,567,975 of BSBK01001782.1, forward strand.
AAAAATTGATCGGCTATTGGTACATGTGAAACTTGTTACAGGAATTTTAATTATTATTTTTAACTCCTTTAAAATTAATAATTGAAGTATTAAGTGCACAAAGAATATACAGCTATTAGAACATACTCGACTACTACTAGTACTCTTTTCCTATTCATATCAATTAAATTTGAGTAATTCAAGACTGCCATGTGGGAAAACCAGTGAGGTAGAAAAAAAATTTACTATGTCAAAGAATTTAACCCCATGTGGGAGCATGGTGATAAAGACTATTTAAGATCTAAAATTGAAGGAAAGGTCAAAATTCTATTTGCTCTACTGAGGACTAACTCTCATTATTTGAGATTTGAAACTGGTAGATGGAAAGTACTCAAAGAGGTGTGGGAAGAAAGAACCTACAATTTTGGCAACAAAGGGGTGGTGGAAATGGAATGACGTTTTATCAAAGAATGTACAGTATGTAAAGTTATTCCCATCCAATGCAAAGACAATCTAAAGGTGAACAATCTGAATGAACTTTTTGAAGAGGCAAAGATTATATGTAACTACAACTTTCTTACTTTGTATCCACAACAGTAGAGTCAAAATGGAGAAGATTCAGCATGCAGATCAATTAGTTTTTTCTTTGTCACTTAAACCGCTGATTTCATGGACATCAATAAAATTCCTTCATTCATTCATCCTCCACTGTGGACCACATGCAACCTGCAAGTCGGAAGCGCTCTGCCCCACACAAAGAAGTGATGAAAAGAGTTGAGTCTTAATCAATACTCACAACACATGACACGTATAGGTAGTTCTTATTTTAATAATTTATTTCTTCGATATTTCAAAAAGAAAGCACGATACAATTTAATTGCAAAGGCTTCAAACCCGGCAGAAGCAATTCCTCCTTCCCCGTGGGACAACGTACTAGTTGAGGAAAACAGTGACGAAAATAGTGAAATATTAATCAATACTCACGGCACATTGCACGTATGAACTCATTACACACAAGCATATCAATGAGCTGTCAGAAAATCAAGAGATTTCTTTTAGTTCTTAAAGATCTGTCAAGTTTCATATTCACCATCTCTCGTACAAAATTCAATTAATAGATTGAATCAAACTTATAAAGAACTTTGATAGCACATCTAAAAATGACTCTGAGAAAAGTTCATAAGAAATTCAATATTTACAGTGTCGTCCAAGCGTGTAGCCAGAATGATCAAGAATTTAGTTTCAGCGATTCTTGAAGTTAAAGGCTTAAAAATCCCAGAAAAGAGAACTGTACAAGCAATCTGGTTAAAAGTATGAAGATGGTTTCATTAGAACACATTTCTATTTGTTTTACGGTTTTGAAAAAGATTCATAATTGTTCTAATTTCCTAAGGCCTCGTTTGTTTGTCGGAAGATGATAGGAATATGAGGATGATAATCTGATTATGACCTATATCCACTGTTTGGAACCCTAAAAGTCATAATCGGGTTATCATCTCAAAACCTGAATATGGGCCGAAAATGAGAATATCCATCTTCCAGCTGAAGAGGTGGAATTTGTTTTGATAAACCGGTTTTGGCATTTTATAAACCCAATTTGATTCTCGGTCGGGTCCGCAATCTTCCCGATACGAAACTTATTAATTTTTTTGGGGATACGAAATTGTTTTGCGGATACGATATTACTGTTTTGCGGATACGATTTACTGTTTGGCGGATACGAAATGATTTTGTAGCACACGTTCGCGGGCTGGTTTTTTGGTTCGACAGGGGTTTGTGGACACGTTCACGTGCTGGTTTCCTGGTTCGACGACGATGTTGTGAAGGGGGGTTGCTTGCAGGTTTGTCTTCAACTCATCTTGTGGTGCGTTATTCAAGGTACGCTATTTTTTTGTGAATGGTAGAAGAAACCCTGTTCTTGGCACGACGACAATGTTGCTTCTCTGCATTTGTAATATGGGTTTTTGTAATAAAGTTCTCTGCATAATATTTTTAAACTTTTGAATGTTATTTGTGAATGGTAGAAGAAACCTTGTTCTTGGCACGACGACAATGTTGCTTCTCTGCATTTGTAATATGGGTTTTTGTAATAAAGTTCTCTGCATAATATTTTTAAACTTTTGAATGTTATTTGTGAATGGTAGAAGAAACCCTGTTCTTGGCACGATGACAATGTTGCTTCTCTGCATTTGTAATATGGGTTTTTGTAATAAAGTTCTCTGCATAATAATTTTAAACTTTTGAATGTTATTTGTGAATGGTAGAAGAAACCCTGTTCTTGGCACGACGACAATGTTGCTTCTCTGCATTTGTAATATGGGTTTTTGTAATAAAGTTCTCTGCATAATATTTTTAAACTTTTGAATGTTATTTGTGAATGGTAGAAGAAACCATGTTCTTGGCACGACGACAAGCATTCATGCTTTCAGTGTTTAATGGAATGCTACAACTAACTTTTAGTTGATTCTCCGTGTATTTAATTGCTATGCTCTTATGAACTGCTCAATTAAAAAAAACCTAAAGAACACCTAATAAATGTTTAATGGTCTCTGTCTATTTCTATAAGGACATTTAACCCTTGACTAGACATTTCCCCACAAACAAGCCTTGGGTAGAGAATACAGTAGGGATAGTGGGTACAAAAATTAAACTCACGAATACATATTTTATTTCAGTCTAGTGAAGATGAAGAGAGCATCTCTCATTTCTTGAGAACGAATGAAAAAACCATCTCTCATTTAATATCTGTCACAGCCATTCAATGTTAAAACAGCCAGACCAGATTGGTAGTTATGGAAATTCATCTCTGACATTTAGAAGACTTTTTGCCTTCAGTGTTTGTTGATGATGCTCAATAGCAATGCTCCATTGTTGTTGTTCTGACATGCTGCTTTTGAACATCCATCTTTGGATCATTCAGAATCAGCATCATTCCCACACCTTACACTTACATTATCTTTAATGAGAGATCAAAACTCAACAATATTGATAAAATTCATTCAACCATGGATACAGGTTTTAATGTTATCAATCAAATGAGCCCTGCTCCTGTTGACCTTCTGATCCTACACAATGCTCCACCAAACCTTCACCTTCAGAACCTCTAAAATTTCACTTATAACTGGAGAAAGTATACCACCTTTGGCTCTGCTTCACCCTTTTACCCCACCGCACAAAAAAAAGGAGTCTGAAAGCTATTATTTCTCGTCTGATTTTGCCACTCAACTAGTTGAAAACTAGTTCTCTGGCTAGTGTTCTGCACAAGGCCACTCTTTTGGGACAGAAGAAATTTGGAGGCAGGACACAATAGATTCACCGTCAATGAAATTCCCTTGGTTAAGGGCACTAGGTAGTCAGATCTGAACCATGTTGATATAATAATAGCTTTAATAAAATAGATGATACAAATGGATGGAAGGAGAAGCCTGAGTTGAAGGAATAGATTAGAGTTAGACAACTGAGAATCTATATCGGATGCTTTCTGCTCTTCACCTATGATGTTCCTTAACCCTAACACTCCTTTAGTCTTGCTCGGTGTGAAAGATTCCATGGCAACATCATCTTATGGTATAACAATGGAGTCTTAGATTGGAAAGTCTTTACTAAGGGTGGTGAAGTCATTTGATAATTCAATGTAGCTATGTAGTAGGTTTGACACTCAAATGGAGATGATTGATTAATCAATAGAAGAGATGGAGGGAGAACATAAAGAATAGGTAAAAGATATTCTTGAGGTAAAAAATTGGCTGAAGCGAATTTTTTATTTTAAATGTTTGGCATTTTTCCCACTCACCAAGAAAATTATTATTTTGATTGGCATGAATACCACTAGGCTCTTTGTAAAAATCCTACGGGTTGCTATTGTTTCTTTAAGCAGATGATCAATAAATTGGACAAAATGAAACATGAAATTAAGTCTTCCTAGATCCTATATCTTGTTCTCTAAAAGTGACATCTAAAATCTTCAATCTCAATAGAAAAATTAAGCTTCTTTTGGAAAGTATAAATTCCAAAGATATTAGATGTTCTATAGTGGAGTGGCTTAAATGGTAAGCATGCACTATGTTGCCTTCTTGGATTAAGTAACCACCATCATAAATTTGTTTAGCAACAACCATACTAGATTGGCAACATTAGCAAGAGTCACAAAGTTGTTCTGAAAAATGACCATCCAATTAGCCCAGATAACTCTCAATGCAAAGTAAGAAAAGCTTTTCACAATAACTTAATTAAAAGAAATCAAAGGAACTTTACACAGAAATAATATTCTTTATTTCACTCCTCATTTAATCCAATCATATTATTTATAGGATTATCATATCCTAATTTATAGGAAACTCCATAAATAACTCAATACAAACAAACATTCATACCACTATAATATTATTAACCTGTTTAACGACCTATAACAAACCCAACAAATAATTATATGCATTCTCTAATGCATATTCCTAACAACCCCCCATAACGCATCATCTCCAAATGAGGATAAGTGGATCAACAATCTCGGTGACCACGTTCAATAGTTCATCATAAGGTATAGTCCGGTCATGACAAGCAATAGTGGAACTAGCCTCACCATGCTCGTTATACTTTTGTCCAAGGATAGGAACAAACACACCTATCATTGGTTATGAATAGGGACACACACTTCTATTCACAATAATTATGATTGAGGATACACACGTCCAATCATAATTACTCAACAAAAATGTAATGTGGGACAAAAACTTCCAATCACATACACATCTTGTAGTTTCTTCTAGTCAATTTTCTTAGCTCCTTAATCAATTGAAATAAATATTATATTTTCAAGGGTAGCATCTACTTTGTTCGATGTGAACACAATATTACCATAGCTAGGAGGCATGTTGACAAAATAGTTTTTGCATCATCATCATCTAGTTTAGCTTTTATCCTAGCTAGTTGATCCATTCACTGATATGTTGAACAATATTGGTAACTTCTATAATTTTCAGCCCCAACAATTTACATTTTAAGCACATTTTTCACTTGATGCTTGTGATTCAAACAAAGCATTCACATCATCCTAGACTTTTTTGTCTTCAATAAGTAAATATGGTAGAGATATGCATCTGAAAGTCCAAGACCAATCAAAGCTATTGTTCTTTGAACCTTTGCAGTCCATTTTGTACTCAATCTTCTTCCTACTATGATTCATACTCAATTCCTTGATTTGAAAATGTCTTCATGTTTAGATTTGAATGGGCCCTTGCTAAGAGCAATATAATCTTATAAATATAATCTTATCTTTCCATTCTAAGACTTTCCAACAGAACTAATGGAGACAGAATAGATGCAATGCAGATTTTAGAATTATAGCATCTACTAATTCTAACCCAGACTTGATGAAATATATACACGGCCTAATACTCAACTGATGGTACTCTAATGCTAATCAAAGGCATCGGTGATGAAGTTGCATCAATGTATACCAAGCTTCATTGACTTGTTCTCTGTAATGTCCTCAATACTCTGCAGTCCTTAATTCTCTTACTTCCTGTTCTATTAATTTTATTTCTTTAGCTTTGCTGTTGTATATTCTTTATTCCCCCAAGTATGATGAGATGTATCACCGTTGTATTATTTGGTGAAAGACATATTAACAAGATCTTCTATTATTGATCCTCATTATTGTACTTATCACGATAGTATAATTTATTTAGTATCTTATGCTTTAATTTATTGTCTCCCTTTTGATTTATTTCACATGGTCATTATCACTAAATACAACATACCTTGCGTAACTTGCTATGGATATCCCCACGACACCTGTTGAACTATTTACTGCTCCCTTGACAGTGCAGAGGTGATATATATGGGTCCTGCACGCTATGCCAATTTCCCGAGATAGACTGCTACCATTTTAAACTCTGGATTGCCTGTATCATTCCTCCTAAGAGTAGCATCTAGACTTTGCGGCTTGCCTCTGAGAGGGTTGACTGGTACTTCTTCACTGGTGGGGGTCTTGTGCTCCTTGAGTTCTTCCTCTCTATATTTATTCACTACTATATTTAGATGCTCATTAAACCCAAGTATTACTCACTACAGTTATTTATTGATAAAGCTTTTAAACAGAATTAAATGTGGCTCAAAAGTGCTTGTTAATAATCATAGACATTGCAAAATATCTCATCCATTTGAATGAGAGTCTTATTGGCTTTGGCTCTGTCTCTAAGTTTGAACACCCACTCAACTATGTAGTTTTTTGAGTGAAACTCATTGACCCATGATTTGTGAGTAGTGGTGATGCTCACAGAGGTGAAGCACCGGGACTTCCCGGTAGGTCTTGGTGCTTCACCTTTGTGAGCATCACCTAGATTCATTCATTCTCATGGGTTCATGTTGAACCAGTAGTCATGAATCATGGGTCAATGAGTTTGACTAAAAAAACTACATAGTTGAATCCTTATAACAATATCACATACTCATCCACAGTCGTATCCATGAAACAATATATCATATCCACGAAACAATATAACAGGAAGATTGCAGACCCGACCGAGAATCAAATTGGGTTTATAAAATGCCAAAACTGGGTTATCAAAACAAATTCCACCTCTTCGGCTGGAAGATGGATATTCTCATTTTCGGCCCATATTCAGTTTTTGAGATGATAATATTCAGCAATCATATTCATGAATAGCAGTACCATATCCAGTATCATACAGCAGTATCATATTCAATATCATATAGCAGTATCATATTCATTATCATATTCAGTATCATAAGCATGTTTATATTCAGTATCATATTCATGAACAACAGTATCATATTCAATACCATATTCAGTATCATAAGCATGTTCATATTCAGTATCATATTCATGAACAATAGTATCATATTCAGTATCATAAGCATGTTCATATTCAGTATCATATTCATGAACAATAGTATCATATTCAGTATCATAAGCATGTTCATATTCAGTATCATATTCATGAACAATAGTATCATAAGCATGTTCATATTCAGTATCATATTCATGGACAGTAGTATCATATTCATGAACAGCAGTATCATATTCATGAACAGCAATATCATATTCATTATCATATTAGTTGGTTGTTAGGGTCGATAATGTCATTTTGATTCAAGTTTTCGTATATCTCTTGATCTTGCTATGATATCTTAAGAAAAGAATGAGGCTTTTCTATGTATGTGGGTATGTTTCTATGTATCTATGTATGTATTTATCTATCTAATTGTTTATATGTATGAACTATCTAACCCTATATATCTATGTATGTAGGTATGTATCTATGTAACTATTTATCTATCTAATTGTATATATATGTACCTATGTTTTCAGGCCATTGATGGATCCTATTAAGAATATTGACATTCTAGGACGGGTAGTTGTGGGGACCACATATTCTCAGCTTCTCACAGCTCTGATTGCTTGTGTTGCTGTAGCCACAGTAGTGGTGGCTCTAGAATCTAATGTAGATAGGGGTAAATGAAAAAGAAAAGGAAGTAATTTCTATAGAATGGTTATTCATTCCAATGACGTGGATTGTCATGATCAGATTTGCATGAGTAGGGGAGCCTTCTTTCATCTAGCTACTATCCTAAGGCTGAATGGATCCTTGAAAGATACGATACACTTGACATTAGAAGAACAACTTGTGATGTTCCTCCACACCATTGGCCACAATTTGAGGAACCGCAAGATTGCCCACAACTTTGGCCACTCAGGAGAGACAATCAGCTGATACTTCCACAAGGTGTTGAGGGCTATCTTAGGACTCCACAAGGATTACTTTCTACCACCTAGTCCAAACACTCCTCCTGAAATTAGTGGGAACGAACGCTTTGATCCATTCTTCAAGGTAATTGTTGTGTTGTTACATTTTTCTTGTACAGATTTTTATCATTGAGGACTGGTTGACCTTACAATTGATGATTGTATCATATCGTATAGGATTGTGTTGGACCTATTGATGGAACCCATATACCAGTCACCGTCGATATCGACATGCAGGGTAACTATCGTGATAGAAAAGGCAACTTGTCTCAAAATGTTATGGGTGTGTGTTCCTTCGATCATAAGTTTCAGTACTGCCTTGCTGGTTGGGAAGGGTCTGCTGCAGATAGTCATGTTCTAGCTTCAGCTCTATCAAGAGTAGATCCTCTTGTTGTTCCCCCCGGTAAGCCAAATCATAGTTTAATAATATGTTTTATTTATGTAGGAAAATATTTTCACGTTTCACATATTAATAATATACTTTATTTATGTAGGAAAATATTTTCTAGTGGATGCTGGATATCCCAATGCACCTGGATTTCTTGCTCCTTATCGGTGTACATGCTACCACCTGAAAGAGTTTTCAAGAGAAAATCCAATAAACTCAAAAGAAGAGTTGTTCAACCATTGACACTCCTCTCTTAGAAACTCAATAGAGCGTACATTTGGTATTCTCAAGCAGTGTTTTCCAATCTTGAGGCATGCCACGTCTTATCCTATCATGACACAAGCCCATATTGTATTAGCATGTTGCATACTACACAACTACATTACGGTAGAGGATGACATTCCACCAGAAATTGACATTGAAGAGGAAGATGATCGTGATGGGGTAGATGTACCGGTGCTAGAGACACATGGGTTGTCTCAGAATGATAGAGACCAGTGAACACAATTCCGAAATGATATAGCAAGTAGAATGTGGGAAGAGTATAGATCCCGACAATAGTTGTTCTTGTATGGCTCAACAATACTTGATGGTTTCATTTTTCTTGTCTTTTTATCTGCAAGTATTGGACTTGTAATGGTCAATGTGTTTTATTTGAGTAAACTGCTGTATGAAGATACTTTGATATACATGATGGTTTCCTTTTTCTTGTCTTTTTATCTGCAAGTATTGGACTTGTAATGGTCAATGTGTTTTATTTGAGTAAATTGATGTATGAAGCTACTTTGATTAACAACAATTTGTATACACAACATGGCTTACACAGAATCATTGATGAACATGAATGAGATTTCTAATACAAGCCATATATCTTCTTCATCGAAGAAGATTATGTGGTCAAAGGACATGGAGTGAAAGCTTATAGACTTGCTCCTTGAGCAAGTACAACTAGGAAGAAAATGTGATGGAGGCTTCAAAAAAGAAGCTTGGACTGCAATTGAGAGGTGGTTCAATGCTGATTTGAACCTCAGTCTATCCAAGGACAACTTCAAAAACAAATTGAAAACTTGGAAGCTTGCATATAGAGTCATGAAGGAGCTTCGAAATACAAGCGGTTTAGCTTGGAATGAGGCTACTCAGTCCATGGATGCTGAGGATAGCATGTGGGATGAGCTTCTCAAGGTAGGGTAATCTCTCTACTATTTTGATGGAAATAATATTGCCTTCTTTTTAAGTTAATAATGAAAGACAAAGAACCCAATCCATTTATTTATGCCAACATGCAGCGAAGAGAGTTAAAAAATGCAAGAATGTATAAGAGGCAGCCCTTTCAGTACTTCACTGAATTGGGTGTAATTGTCGGTAATGACATGGCTAAAGGAAATGCAGCTACCACGGCCCTTGAGTTTGAAGAAGGGAACCCTTTGGAAGAGCCATTTGATGTGAATGATGAAGAGGACATTGTACATCTTGATAGTGCTGTTGATTGGGATGACGAGCCTTATAATTCCACTCAGTCCAATGCAACAACAAGTACTAGAGGGACTCCTAGTTCATCAGGTAGAAAGGTGGGAAAGAGGAAGAAGGCAAGTATGGCCGCTTCATTGGATTCCATGTCTGAAACAATGAAAAAAATAAAAGACGGCATGAACAATAATCACCTTGTTAAAATTGATGAATCTAGTCATGAGAATGCTTTGACGGATGCCTATAACGCTCTCAAATCCATGCCCAGATTGAGTAGAGGTGTATTCCTCAAGGTGTACGAAACCTTCTTGGGTCAACGTGAAAGAGCCAAATGGTTCTTATTGATGACCGAGGAGGAGAGAAACGACTGGATTGTAGCCACATATGGTGGTTTATAGTTATTTTAAAGGACATCATTTTGTGATTTTAAATGAGTTGGAAGCCTATAAAAGGCTAAAAAACTGACATGATACTGATGTTCATTTTATAAATATGACATGAAATCTAAATATATGAGTATGCCAACTTTAATTCAATTTTTGCTGAACATGATAGTGAATATGATAGTACTGTCCATGATCATGATTGCTGAATATGATACTGAATATGATACTGCTGTTCATGAATATGATTGCTGAATATGATACTGAATATGATACTACTGTTCATGAATATGATAACCGAATATGATACTGAATATTCAGTATCATATTCAGTATCATAAGCTGAATATGATACTAAATATGATAGTGCTATTCATGAATATGATTGCTGAATATGATACTAAATATCATATTGTTGTTCATGAATATGATTTCTGAATATGATACTGAATATTTAGTATCATATTCAGTATCATAAGCTGAATATGATACTGAATATGATACTGCTTATGATACTGAATATGATACTACTTATGATACTGGATATTCAGCATCATAAGCAGTATCATATTCAGCTTATGATACTGAATATGATATTGAATATTCAGTAGCATATTCAACAATCATATTCATGAACAGTAGTATCATAAGCTGAATATGATACTGAATATGATACTGCTTATGATACTGAATATTCAGTATCATAAGCAATATCATATTCAGTATCATATTCTGCTTATGATACTAAATATGATACTGCTTATGATACTGAATATTTAGTATCATAAGTAGTATCATATTCAATATCATAAGCAGTATCATAATCAGTTTTAACAGAGCAGAAAAAAGAGGAAAACAACATTGTTGTCGTGCCAAGAACAAGGTTTCTTCTACCATTCACAAATAACATTCAAAAAATGAACAGTAGTATCATAAGCTGAATGTGATACTGAATATGATACTGCTTATGATACTGAATATTCAGTATCATAAGCAGTATCATATTCAGTATCATATTCAGCTTATGATAATGAATATGATACTGCTTATGATACTGAATATTCAGTATCATAAGCAGTATCATATTTAGTATCATATTCAGCTTATGATAATGAATATGATACTGCTTATGATACTGAATATGATACTGAATATGATACTACTTATGATATTGAATATTCAATATCATAAGCAGTATCATATTCAGTTTTAACAGAGTAGAAAAAAGAGGAAAACAACATTGTCATCGTGCCAAGAACAGGGTTTCTTCTACCATTCACAAATAACATTGAAAAGTTTAAAAATATTATGCAGAGAACTTTATTACAAAAACCCATATTACAAATGCCAAGAGATTTTTTACTATTATATGCTCATATTGTCACAAAATGATTATTTGAATACTTTAATTTAAATGCAATTGCTGAATATGATACTGTTGTTCATGAATATGATTGTTGAATATGATACTGAATATGATACTGCTGTTCATGAATATGAATACTGAATATGATACTAAATATTTAGTATCATAAGCAGAGTCATATTCAGTATCATAAGTTGAATATGATACTACTATTCATGAATATGATTGCTGAATATGATAGTGCTATCCATGATCATGATTGCTGAATATGATACTAAATATGTTACTGCTGTTCATGAATATGATTGCTGAATATGATACCGAATATGATACCACTAATACATTTTGGGTCATTTTGCGACGGCTATGTGTCGCAATTGCGACAGCTATGTGTCACAATAGCAACACCCATAGACGTCGCTATTTTTTAGTCGCAAATTGCGACGTCTATGGGTATCCGTCGCAATTGCGACACCTATCCGTCGCAATGTGGCTAAGATTTAAGAAGCGGCATGGCCGTCGCCCCCCCGTCGCATGGCTTCGGAGGGCCGTCGCAATCGTGACAAACCTCCCAAGCAATTGCGATGGGCGCCTGCATCGCATTGCGACGGGTTTCCATCGCAATTGCGACGCCCGTGGGTAGATTAAAAAAAAAATTTAATTTAATACATTGCTTATGAACCACATTAATGCTTTTTTCTTTCAACAAATGAGGACAGCCACTGTAAAGACAACATGATAATGTACACTCACTGTAGGGACAGTCACAAATGAGGACATCTCACAGTGACTGTCCCTAGTGTAATTGCCACTTGAATGTATTGCTATTCAGCCACATTAATGCTTTTCTTCTTCAACAAATGAGGATAGTCACTGTAAAGACAACATGATAATGTACACTCACAGTAAGGACAGTCACAAATGAGGACATCTCACAGTGACTGTCCCTTGTGTAATTGCCACTTGAATGTATTGCTATTCAACCACATTTATGGGCCCGTTTGGACCCCAGCACACAGTAGCATCTACAGAGAAGAATATCCCAGGTGTAACAAGTTGTAAGAATATACCAACAGTTCTAAGAAGTTCCCTAGCACATAGTAGCATCTACAGAGAAGAATATACAACATGAGGGCAGCCACTGTAAAGACAACATGATAATGTACACTCATTGTATGTGTACATTATCATGTTGTCTTTACAGTGACTGTCCTCATTCAAGTGGCAATTACAGAAGGGACAGTCATTGTGAGATGTCCTCATTTGTGACAAGGATAGTCACACATGAGGACATCTCACAGTGATTGATTGTCCCTTGTGTAATTGCCACTTGAATGTATTGCTATTGAACCACATTAATGCTTTTCTTCTTCAACAAATGAGGACAGTCACTCTAAAGACAACATGATAATGTACACTCATTGTAAGGACAGTCACAAATGAGGACATCTCACAGTGACTGTCCCTTGTGTAATTGCCACTTGAATTACACAAGGGACAGTCATTGTGAGATGTCCTCATTTGTGACAAGGATAGTCACACATGAGGACATCTCACAGTGATCGATTGTCCCTTGTGTAATTGCCACTTGAATGTATTGCTATTGAACCACATTAATGCTTTTCTTCTTCAACAAATGAGGACAGTCACTCTAAAGACAACATGATAATGTACACTCACTGTAAGGACAGTCACAAATGAGGACATCTCACAGTGACTGTCCCTTGTGTGATTGCCACTTGAATGTATTGCTATTCAGCCACATTAATGCTTTTCTTCTTCAACAAATGAGGATAGTCACTCTAAAGACAACATGATAATGTACACGGGCTGTAAGTGTACATTATCATGTTGTCTTTACAGTGACTGTCCTCCTTCAAGTGGAAATTACACAAGGGACAGTCACTGTAAAGGCAACATGATAATGTAGAGAAACGTTGTCATTTGTATTTTCAACAGTGCCGAGAGAGATTCCCTCCGCGAAATCACAGCTACAATTTCTGAGTACGTTGGGTTTATTTTTCTTTTGTCATTATTATGTAATCTGGTATTCAGCTGTTACAGAGCTAAAATACCCAGAAATGAGGACATATCTGTGTTGAATTTATTGTTAGCGGCTCTGGTTATTTAGAAGTTTAATTTTATTTGTTCATCTTTCAAGCACAAACGTTTTGTGGACCGTAACATCTTCATTGTTTCGGGTATGCAATGAAATAGCCGTAACTTGCAACTACCTTCACGGTACTTGTGTACATTATCATGTTGTCTTTACAGTGACTGTCCTCATTCAAGTGGCAATTACACAAGGGACAGTCACTGTGAGATGTCCTCATTTGTGACAAGGACAGTCACACATGAGGACATCTCACAGTGACTGTCCCTTGTGTAATTGCCACTTGAATGTATTGCTATTCAACCACATTTATGGGCCCGTTTGGACCCCAGCACACAGTAGCATCTACAGAGAAGAATATCCTAGGTGTAACAAGTTGTAAGAATATACCAACAGTTCTAAGAAGTTCCCTAGCACATAGTAGCATCTACAGAGAAGAATATACAACATGAGGGCAGCCACTGTAAAGACAACATGATAATGTACACTCATTGTATGTGTACATTATCATGTTGTCTTTACAGTGACTGTCCTCATTCAAGTGGCAATTACAGAAGGGACAGTCATTGTGAGATGTCCTCATTTGTGACAAGGATAGTCACACATGAGGACATCTCACAGTGATCGATTGTCCCTTGTGTAATTGCCACTTGAATGTATTGCTATTGAACCACATTAATGCTTTTCTTCTTCAACAAATGAGGACAGTCACTCTAAAGACAACATGATAATGTACACTCACTGTAAGGACAGTCACAAATGAGGACATCTCACAGTGACTGTCCCTTGTGTAATTGCCACTTGAATTACATAAGGGACAGTCATTGTGAGATGTCCTCATTTGTGACAAGGATAGTCACACATGAGGACATCTCACAGTGATTGTCCCTTGTGTAATTGCCACTTGAATGTATTGCTATTGAACCACATTAATGCTTTTCTTCTTCAACAAATGAGGACAGTCACTCTAAAGACACCATGATAATGTACACTCACTGTAAGGACAGTCACAAATGAGGACATCTCATAGTGACTGTCCCTTGTGTAATTGCCACTTGAATGTATTGCTATTCAGCCACATTAATGCTTTTCTTCTTCAACAAATGAGGATAGTCACTCTAAGGACAACATGATAATGTACACTCACTGTAAGTGTACATTATCATGTTGTATTACAAATGGACCTTATGTTGGTCGGGATATAAGTGCAAAAAAAAAAAGGAACGTTGTCATTTGTGTTTTCAACAGCGCCGAGAGAGATTCCCTCCGCGAAATCAAGCGGGTTATCATTTGTGTTTTGAACAAAGCGGGTTGTCATTTGTGTTTTGAACAGCACCGAGAGAGATTCCCTCCACGAAATCAAGCGGGTTGTCATTTGTGTTTTCAACAGCGCCGAGAGAGATTCCCTCCGCAAAATCACAGCTACAATTTCTGAGTACGTTGGGTTTATTTTTCTTTTGTCATTATTATTTAATCTGGTATTCAGCTGTTAGAGAGCTAAAATACCCAGAAATGAGGACATATCTGTGTTGAATTTATTGTTAGCGGCTTTGGTTATTTAGAATGCTTCCCCACAATACTTAATTACACAAGGGAATGTCACTGTGAGATGTCCTCATTTGTGACAAGGACAGTCACACATGAGGACATCTCACAGTGACTGTCCCTTGTGTAATTGCCACTTGAATGTATTGCTATTCAACCACATTTATGGGCCCGTTTGGACCACGACACACAGTAGCATCTACAGAGAAGAATATCCCAGGTGTAACAAGTTGTAAGAATATACCAACAGTTCTAAGAAGTTCCCTAGCACATAGTAGCATCTACAGAGAAGAATATACAACATGAGGGCAGCCACTATAAAGACAACATGATAATGTACACTCATTGTATGTGTACATTATCATGTTGTCTTTACAGTGACTGTCCTCATTCAAGTGGCAATTACAGAAGGGATAGTCATTGTGAGATGTCCTCATTTGTGACAAGGATAGTCACACATGAGGACATCTCACAGTGATCGATTGTCCCTTGTGTAATTGCCACTTGAATGTATTGCTATTGAACCACATTAATGCTTTTCTTCTTCAACAAATGAGGACAGTCACTCTAAAGACAACATGATAATGTACACTCATTGTAAGGACAGTCACAAATGAGGACATCTCACAGTGACTGTCCCTTGTGTAATTGCCACTTGAATTACACAAGGGACAGTCATTGTGAGATGTCCTCATTTGTGACAAGGATAGTCACACATGAGGACATCTCACAGTGATCGATTGTCCCTTGTGTAATTGCCACTTGAATGTATTGCTATTGAACCACATTAATGCTTTTCTTCTTCAACAAATGAGGACAGTCACTCTAAAGACAACATGATAATGTACACTCACTGTAAGGACAGTCACAAATGAGGACATCTCACAGTGACTGTCCCTTGTGTGATTGCCACTTGAATGTATCGCTATTCAGCCACATTAATGCTTTTCTTCTTCAACAAATGAGGATAGTCACTCTAAAGACAACATGATAATGTACACGGGCTGTAAGTGTACATTATCATGTTGTCTTTACAGTGACTGTCCTCATTCAAGTGGAAATTACACAAGGGACAGTCACTGTGAGATGTCCTCATTTGTGACAAGGACAGTCACACATGAGGACATCTCACAGTGACTGTCCCTTGTGTAATTGCCACTTGAATGTATTGCTATTCAACCACATTTATGGGCCCGTTTGGACCGCGGCACATAGTAGCATCTACAGAGAAGAATATCCCAGGTGTAACAAGTTGTAAGAATATACCAACAGTTCTAAGAAGTTCCCTAGCACATAGTAGCATCTACAGAGAAGAATATGGGTCAACGAGGTTGACTTCAAAGCCATGCAATCTAATGGTAATAGTAATATCATAATTTGACATACTATCAGAAATAATTCCTAAATAGACTATTCAATCTTATAAGAGATGGATTCATGAGAACTATTATTTATGAAATATGAGTCAATGACTTTAATTAAAAAAATTACACAATCTAATTCTTGTAAAAATATCAAAATTTGACACATTGAAAATACCTTCCAAAAGTATCGTTAATTGATTAATATGAATCACTACTCATGAAATATAATTTTATAAACCTAATCTAAAAACTACACAATAAAAATCTTAATAGCAATATTGTAAGAAACTATTCCCAAAAGCAAGCCTAATAAAATTTGATGAAAATAATTTTTGTTTCACTCAACTTTGACATTCACAACTTCCTCTTTTATTATAATAAGAAAAAAAATGTCTTTTTAGATATACCTCATGAACCATACTCGAATAATCTATCATTTTTCTTCTCAAAAACATATTTGCAGAGCCTGCTTCTTTTACTTGTTTGTACTTTTATCTCTCTGATGGAAAGGGTTCCTTCAGGACACATTTTTCCAAGTTCACTGCTTGAGATATTTGAGGAGGGTTCCCCTGCTTGAGTATCCATCCAACCCATATTCGAGTAGTTCTACAATTGCACAGTCTAAATTAATAATACTGACAATTGAATGACGAATGATGATACATAGAATTGATATAAACTAATCCTAAAAACACTAAAACATTATTAATATATTTATATTTCATAAATAAAATTGATATAAAAGATTTGGAAAGATACATTAAAAAATAGAAAAACAGTAATTTATAATAGAAGGAAACTTAAATTGCTATTTAAAAAAAAAACAAGAGTCTTAAATCTTATCATTTTGTTTCATTATCATCCATAAGTACACACCTCTAGCATAATAATTATATTTTACCACCCATAAAATGAAAAAAAGATTTTCACAAGAGAAATTGAAGCTAGATTATAAAAATGAACCATCTTATTGGAAACTGGAACTGTTATCATACCCAAAAGGACTACAAAATTTCACCTTATCATACCCAGATTGTTGCTTTGCCTGGCGGAGGGAAATTTGATCAGTAAAATTGACACAGAGTATGTTGTCTCCATTGTCATGCTGGATAACAAAACACCAACTTTAATGGGCATGTACTGTCCCTTGTGTAATTGCCACTTGAATGCATTGCTATTTGATGCAGAGGCATCCCTAATGCAAGCCAAAGACACCATGATTGAAGGAAGTTGCCATGAAGCCAAGGAGTCAAATCCTATCAATTGGAACATAAGATTTTCACCTTGGAGCTTTGAAGGATTGACTGGTGAAAGGTCCTTTTGATTGACAAATCAGAGTCTTTTTGAATGACAAATCAGAGTCTTTTTGAATGACAATAAATTAGAATAGGAGTTTTAGATGTTTTCTTGGTTTGTAATAAATATTAAGGATTGATCTTATCTCCTTATAAACATCCACTTGTTGGACACAAGACCCCTTGGTGACTTATAAACCTTGGGCATCTTTTGAGTCCTTGGATGAAATGAGCATAGTAAGTGTTTATTAGGTGTCTTTTAGATGTTGTTAAGAAGTTTGAAGGTCCAAAATAACTTTAATAAGGTTCCTAAAGTTTCACAACACATTTTTAACCTTCTCGGCAAAGTTGTTTGCAAAGTTGTAATGCAACTTTAAAAGTTGCTTAGCAAAGTTGACATTTGTTGGATAAACTGTTCTAACCACCTAGATGGTTGAACCAACATTTGGAGAGCCTATTTTAGGCTTCAAATGGTCGAAGACAGACAGAGAACCAGTATTGTAATCATTTTGCTTTCATAAAAAATAAAAATAACCCTGTTTTAGTGCATTTCTGGTGAAAAACGAACTCTGTACGGCTGTACGGATGGTGGTTGGATGATAAAATTTGCCTGGAAGTTGTAATAGTGACATCTGATGCTTTGGAAGTTGGTTTGATTGATTCTCTTTGTTTTATATCTAAGTTATTTCAAATTTTCTGTGCATTGTTTACAAACCCTCATTTTCAGGGTTTGACTGATGTAAAGACCTTAACTCACGTTTCAACCATTGGAATTCCTTCTTCCTTGGTGGAATGAGAGTTAAGGATGTATATTTGTATATTCTAAAAGCCCTGACTACTCTGCATCACTATTGAACCACATTAATGCTTTTTTCCTTCAACAAATGAGGACAGTCACTATAAAGACAACATGATAATGTACACTCACTGTAAGGATAGTCACAAATGAGGAAATCTCAGAGTGATTATCCCTTGTGTAATTGCCGCTTGAATACATTGCTATTGAACCACATTAATGCTTTTTTCCTTCAAGTGGCAATTACACAAGGGACAGTCACTGTGAGATGTCCTCATTTGTGACAAGGACAGTCACACATGAGGACATCTCACAGTGACTGTCCCTTGTGTAATTGCCACTTGAATGTATTGCTATTCAACCACATTTATGGGCCTGTTTGGACCATGACACACAATAGCATCTACAGAGAAGAATATCCCAGGTGTAACAAGTTGTAAGAATATACCAACAGTTCTAAGAAGTTCCCTAGCACATAGTAGCATCTACAGAGAAGAATATACAACATGAGGGCAGCCACTGTAAAGACAACATGATAATGTACACTCATTGTATGTGTACATTATCATGTTGTCTTTACAAGGATAGTCATTTGTGACAAGGATAGTCACACATGAGGACATCTCACAGTGATCGATTGTCCCTTGTGTAATTGCCACTTGAATGTATTGCTATTGAACCACATTAATGCTTTTCTTCTTCAACAAATGAGGACAGTCACTCTAAAGACAACATGATAATGTACACTCACTGTAAGGACAGTCACAAATGAGGACATCTCACAGTGACTGTCCCTTGTGTGATTGCCACTTGAATGTATTGCTATTCAGCCACATTAATGCTTTTCTTCTTCAACAAATGAGGATAGTCACTCTAAAGACACAATGATAATGTACACGGGCTGTAAGTGTACATTATCATGTTGTCTTTACAGTGACTGTCCTCCTTCAAGTGGCAATTACACAAGGGATTTGTGTTTTCATTTGTGTTTTCAACAGCGCCGTAACCCTCCGCGAAATCACATCGGGATATAAGGGCAAAACAAACAAGAATGTTGTCATTTGTATTTTCAACAGCGCCGAGAGAGATACACAAACTTAAAACTCAGACTTAAGAAAGATGAAGGCAATGCTTCAAAAGGCCGATGCCCTAAATATGGGAAAACACAATACCACCATTAAACGATGCCCTAGTCACCGTATCAATGCTGCCAGCTCCGTACCAGTATGCTGACTGCTCACTTTCATCCTGTGATAAAGGTAACTTCATTAATCATACTTGAAATGGCAGCATACGAACTAAAGCTGATGAACATTTATAAACTAAAAGTTTAAAACTACAGATTACAAATGTAGTAGTTTCATACGAAAAGAACTTGATGTCTGAAATTTACCATTAGAAGTATCCAAAGGAATACCACAGTACTGTTGAACTTGGAGAATCGGAGATGATCTACACAACAAGGTTCAACAGCTGTAAGGACTGTTACACTATCTTTAGCATTTGAATACATTTTCTCCTTGGCTTCTGGTGGATCCTCAAAGACCCCCAATGACGTTTTCCCTACAATTATCAATTGTTTGTCAGTATGAGATATTAATAAATAAACATTAATCACAATATTAGGCAAACAATGTTCTTGATGTCTGAATACACTTCTGACAAATACCTATTTGCTGGTACCTGCAAATGGGAGAGATCTTAGAAGACATCAATCTTACTATTGATAAGTGTATTAAATAGACTTTCTATAAGGTGTATTGACTTATACCTGTCGATCCATGAGACTGTGCGGGATGCTCTTGAAAGGGGTTCAATTTCCTGCAAATGTAATTCAATTATCGTGAGCATAATCACATCATAATCATAATCACATCCATCATAAGCATCACATAAAAATTAAAAACATTAAAACGTACACATTATAACACTTATAGCTTTTAAATAGATAATGAATAAACTATGTAACCATTTAAGACAAATATATTTCTATCAAGAAATGAATATTAAATACATTAAGGATTGATGGCATACCTTTAAATTTCATCATCATCATCCTCATCATCATCATCATCATCATCATCATCATCCTCGTCATCGTCGTCATCATCATCGTCCTCGTCGTCGTCGTCGTTGTCGTCATCATCAACATCATCATCATCAACATCAACATCATCTTCATCATCATCATCAGTAGCAGCATCATCTTCTTCTTCTTCTTCATGAAAATTTGTCTCAGGAACATCATCCAATAATTGTCGATCGTGATCATCATCTACATCATCTTCTACTTCTTCGGTATCTTCTTCTTCCATCGCATTATACTTTATCGGCCTTCCTCTCGGTTCATGTCTAACAACAAATGACCAACCCGGTTTATGTGAAACCTCTGAGTAAAATACCTGTTCACATTGGCTTGGAAGAACATAGGGCTCATCCCCAACTGGCTCAAACGACCTTGTATTAACCATTGTAAATCCATTATCATGTTCAATAACAGTTCTATTAGGATCATTTGGATTAAGTCGTAGCCTGTACCATTTGACAACGAAGAGTACTAATTTGAAGGAACTAAAGTCGCACTCAAATATATCATCCAAAATGCCATAGTATTGATTTTTAGACTCTTGAGGATCTAAGTCATTTCTAGATGAAATATTAGTCACTTGAAAGACTGCAGTTATTCCAGAATCACAAGTTTTCTTCGTGTCATCCAACACTTTGACGCGAAATTTTTGACCATTACAGAACATACCCTTGTGGTGTTTAACCTGCAATAATATGTGAAACATGTCAAAATTATTATATCGTGAGTTGATAAACATACGGGTGATTAATAATTTTGTACGTACCTGGAAATCTCTTAAACCATATGCTAAATCTATTTCCCTTTGCGTAACATTAGAATCTCCATTACGATGAGCTTCTTTAACCAATGAAGATACACCTTCCCATGTTAATGTGTGACCAGAATGTTGACATCGTTCAATCCATACCGTCATCCAATCAAGATTGTTTGCAATATACAAATGTAGTGCATCCCACTCTCGAGCAACTGTACAAAAAAAAAATAGACGACTTACAACCGATTTATTTTGAAGATTAAGAAATAATTTATTACAATAACATCTTATAATTTATTACCTGTCACTTTCCTCAATCTACCTTTCCCCATCAAGTACTCCCCTTTGAATTTTTTAAAAGGGTCGAGATCCCAAATGCGATCTACATGGATATTTGAAGCAAACTTAGGAAGATATTCAGTAATGTACACCATAGTCTGGTATACCATGTATCCCTCTACCATAGAACCCTCAGGATGTGCTCTTTGTCGAACCAAAGCCTTCAAAGATTTCAAGTGCCTCTCAACCATCCACATTGACCTAGTGTGTGCAGGTCCACACAATTCAATCTCCTCAACTTGGTGTATGAGGTAGTGTTCTTGTGCATTGAAAAAAGTTGGAGGTAGACACTTTTGCATTTCACACAATAAATGAGGAATTCTTCTCTTCCAATAGTTTATATCTTCTTTATGGATTTCTTTAGATGACAACCACCTACATTAAGAGATTCAAGTCACAAAAAATATATAAATACGAGACTTTACAAAATAATATACAATAGATTACATAGCAAGAAAAACAAATCGCGAATATAATAAATATATACAACAAATTGAACAGATATTACTGCTTACCTCATGTATTTTCCAAGATCATATATCACTTGTTTGATGTTATTGTTGAAGTGCTCTGGGAGAGATAGAGGTAGCACGTACTGCAGTAATTATAAACCAATCATTTCATTATTTTCTAACATAACATAATGAATAGTACACGTAGTTTATGAATATATTGTAAATACAGAAGAACATAACTTACCTTGATGAAAGTATGCCAATCATGCGTTTTGAGCCCTGGCCCAAATTCACTTTTCTTTGATATGAGATTGCTTATGTTCCCAGCAAATCCTGTGGGAAATCGAATTTTTCGTATGACTTCTTTTATGGCATCACTTTGCTGCTCCGTTAATAACCAAGGAAGGGCACTTATATTAATCTGATCTCTATTGCTATTTGAGTGAATGAAATTCTTCAGTGCATGATTGGATTCATGAATGTCATTACAAATTTTGACAATTTTTTCTTTGTCACGCCTTCCATCCAGTATTTTCCACAATGTCTCTGTTATATTCTTTCCAACATGCATAAGATCAAACAAATGCACAATTTGTAGGTCCTCGTAGTAGGGCAACCTACTAAATTGTCTGGGATAGCTTTTTAGTCCCTTTGGAAGGTTGTCAGTAGTGCCTTGACGACCTTCACGATCATCAATTACATAATTAGTAAACAAAAATCACAATAGAAATATATAAATTACAAACATAAACCATTAAGTGGAACGACATTACCTCGACGATTAATTCTATTATATTCCAACTTCCATAGGCGAGGTGTCATTCTTCGTGGCTTTGATGTAGTCTCTTCTTTCCCATTGAAAAGATGTTTTTCCATACTTCGATACTTATGATTCCTGTGGAGGAAGTGTCTGTACTCATCAAACACATGCTTTCCTAAACTTTTTGAATGACAAGATTTCATCTTTGGACCACAAACTGGACATGCAAATTTTCCCTTTGTTTGAAGACCTACAAGATAATGATATAATTGGATTATTAAATATGTTGATTTTTATAATTAGAATTATCATGCACAACTTGAATTCACTATAACATACCACAAAAATGTGTTAGCCCTGGGGCATCATGTATTGTCCATACAAGTATTGCATGGAATTGAAATTGTCTTTGTCCTATTGGTCTAGACACGTCATACATAGTGACACCGTTCCATAACTCCACCAACTCATCAATAAGAGGCTCAATATATACATTCATATCTTTAACTTGATATTTACCTACTTGAATGAACAGTAACATTACATAATTATTGTGACCATTTTACTGTAAGATTTGTAAGTACATGTAAATTAATAACTATCAAATGATAAAATACCTGGAACAATCATTGCCAACATAATGTGTTCCCTCTTTATTGACATCCACGGAGGAATGTTATTGTTGATAACAAAAACAGGCCACACTGAGCAAACAGATCTCATCTCTCCAAATGGATTGACACCATCCGCTGCCAATGAAAGCCTGAGATTACGAGGTTCTTATTTGAAGTGTTGCCACTTTTCCTCTATGTGCATAAATGCAGAACCATCCGCAGGGATTCGAATAATGTCATCTCGACTTCTATTGCGTGCATGGTAATCCATAAATTGTGCCAAGCTAGTACACCTGAATAATTATCGCATCCGTGGAATAATGGGGATGTAACGAAGAACCTTGTGAGGCACCTTTTTTGTTATTCGATCTGTTCGATATCTACTCGTATGACATACAGGGCATTGTGTTGCAAATTCATGTTCTTTATAATATATAATATGATCATTGGGACAAGCATGTATTGCTTGATACTCCATTCCAATATCTTTCATAATAGCAGATAATTCTCGATATGAGCGAGGTAGAATATTTGATGGTGGTAACAAAAACTCGCCTATCAATCTACAGCAAAAAATATAAGTTGTTAATATAAACAATATTAGTGGTACATTATTCACCCTTTGTTAACTATAAAGACATATATGACATACCTTAACATACGTGACATTGTTATGTTGGATAAACCATTCATAACCTTCAAGTTCAACAACAACAATACAGCAAAGAGAAGAGTTGTTTGGGAGTCTTTGTATAGGGGCTCGTATGCCTTCTCAAGTAGAGGTACATCAAGGCTATCATCATCATCATGATCAGATCCGCTTGGACTAAATGTGTCATGGATCAATGTATTTATACCATCATCTTCAATTGTGTTTTCTGGCGCATGATCGTCATCTTCCATGGGATCATTATCTTCACCTTGGATATTCGCACCCCCATGTTCCTCCATATCATGTACTTCCCTGGGGAGATCAACCTATATAAAATTGATTAACATAAATAAACCATGATCTTCAACTCATCATCAAGTGATTTCATATGTATATAAATTGTTAAAATGATATAATGAACAACTTACCAGTGGATGATAGTCATGCCCCCCTTCAATGTGACCATTCTCCGTACAATGTCTCTTAACTGTTTTGATTAGCAATCTTCTACGGTTTAAGCCCTTACAAATTTTGCAGGGACAATAACATTTTCCATCACCTTTTCTTTTCAAGTTAGACCACAATCTAGCGATTGTCTCCCTATTTTGTTCTTCACTTATATTATCTGACATGATCGTTCTTCGCAGGAAGCAAAAATTGGGCTATGAAAACTTCGGTCTACAACTTTCAGTGACTAAGCAAAATTGTCAAAAGTACACAAAACATATAAGCTACAAGGCCTTCTTGCTTAGCTCTAGAAGCTCTCTAGCAATCAAAACATATAAGCTACAAGGCCTAACAGCAATTTCAAAACATATAAGCTACAAGGCAAGACATATTACATGACATGGCAAAAGGATTAAAATATACATTAGATTAAAAAATATACAATTTTCAAACCTGAGCGCGCGGCTATAACTCGTGCAATGGTCTTCTTGCTTAGCTTTAGAAGCTCTCCAGCAGTCAAAACATATAAGCTACAAGGCCTAATAGCAATTTCAAAACAAGGGTCATCAAAAGAACCAAAAACAATGTGTGCAAACAATACCTTGTGAAGTGGTATAGACAATTAGAAGATGCTACTATATGCTAGGGAACTTCTTAGAACTGTTGGTATATTCTTACAACTTGTTACACCTGGGATATTCTTCTCTGTAGATGCTACTGTGTGCCGTGGTCCAAACGGGCCCATAAATGTGGTTGAATAGCAATACATTCAAGTGGCTTACACAAGGGACAGTCACTGTGAGATATCCTCATGTGTGACTGTCCTTGTCACAAATGAGGACATCTCACAGTGACTGTCCCTTGTGTAATTGCCACTTGAATGAGGTCAGTCACTGTAAAGACAACATGATAATGTACACATACAATGAGTGTACATTATCATGTTGTCTTTACAGTGGCTGCCCTCATGTTGTATATTCTTCTCTGTAGATGCTACTACGTGCTAGGGAACTTCTTAGAACTGTTGGTATATTCTTACAACTTGTTACACCTGGGATATTCTTCTCTGTAGATGCTACTGTGTGTCGTGGTCCAAACGGGCCCATAAATGTGGTTGAATAGCAATACATTCAAGTGGCAATTACACAAGGGACAGTCACTGTGAGATGTCCTCATGTGTGACTGTCCTTGTCACAAATGAGGACATCTCACAGTGACTGTCCCTTGTGTAATTAAGTATTGTGGGGAAGCATTCTAAATAACCAAAGCCGCTAACAATAAATTCAACACAGATATGTCCTCATTTCTGGGTATTTTAGCTCTCTAACAGCTGAATACCAGATTAAATAATAATGACAAAAGAAAAATAAACCCAACGTACTCAGAAATTGTAGTTGTGATTTTGCGGAGGGAATCTCTCTCGGCGCTGTTGAAAACACAAATGACAACCCGCTTGATTTCGCGGAGGGAATCTCTCTCGGTGCTGTTCAAAACACAAATGACAACCCGCTTTGTTCAAAACACAAATGATAACCCGCTTGATTTCGCGGAGGGAATCTCTCTCGGCGCTGTTGAAAACACAAATGACAACGTTCCTTTTTTTTTTTGCACTTATATCCCGACCAACATAAGGTCCATTTGTAATACAACATGATAATGTACACTTACAGTGAGTGTACATTATCATGTTGTCCTTAGAGTGACTATCCTCATTTGTTGAAGAAGAAAAGCATTAATGTGGCTGAATAGCAATACATTCAAGTGGCAATTACACAAGGGACAGTCACTATGAGATGTCCTCATTTGTGACTGTCCTTACAGTGAGTGTACATTATCATGGTGTCTTTAGAGTGACTGTCCTCATTTTTTGAAGAAGAAAAGCATTAATGTGGTTGAATAGCAATACATTCAAGTGGCAATTACACAAGGGACAATCACTGTGAGATGTCCTCATGTGTGACTGTCCTTGTCACAAATGAGGACATCTCACAATGACTGTCCCTTGTGTAATTCAAGTGGCAATTACACAAGGGACAGTCACTGTGAGATGTCCTCATTTGTGACTGTCCTTACAATGAGTGTACATTATCATGTTGTCTTTAGAGTGACTGTCCTCATTTGTTGAAGAAGAAAAGCATTAATGTGGTTCAATAGCAATACATTCAAGTGGCAATTACACAAGGGACAATGTCATGAGCCGTGACATATTGAACTTAGTATAATAATAAAATGATTAGATGATATATAATAATCTATTATTAACGGTATATAACAATAATATATAATTATTATCAAAAGATAATAATAATATATAGTTAGCATAATAAGTAATATGTTAATTAAATAATATTAAAATATTAATAAATAATATAATTATGATTATAATTATAATATAAATTAATAATAAATAATTATTAATAAATTATATATATTATATTATAATAATATATTAAGTAATAATATTAAATCAATTATTGATATAATAATTTTAATATATAAATAATATTAATAAACCTCTCAATATAAAACAATATGTTATCACTATAATAATATTTATTATAATATTATTAATATTACTAACATCATTAATTATAATATTTAATAATAACAATAACATTAATAATAATAATAATAATAATAACGTTTAAAGCAATATCGAATATCTGTAATCGATATACATCTACATTAAACATCTGCATTATCTATCACGATGAGGAACGAAGAAGTGATACAACAATCACTAGTCATTACACATCAATACCATGAGAGGATGATTAATGAACCAAATACTATGAAGTCAAGATCAACATGATATGAATAAGGGATAGGTCGCTATGGGTTTCAGAAGATGTATTGATAAGCAAGAAGGATAACCATTCATATATTATAAATAATCATTAATTGCACAAGTTTAGACAATGACATATCCGATAAAGCAATATCAAACATGAAGACCCGCTAGCAAATATGCACCATCACTTCCTATGTTATCATGACAATAACATAAACTAGATTGAATTCTACTATCTATATCAATAGACACCACATAGGAGGATATCGACTAAAGGATTGAAAGATTATCGATTGTCTGAGATAAACCACATCTTGTAGAAACACAAAAGCATCAGTGATTATATCACAAGCTATTGATGAATGAGGCATCAGTCATGGATAATAAGTACAATGTATCCTTAAGTATTAACAGGAATGGAAGTCAATTTGAAGATCAAACTCCATTACCAGCAATCAACCAATAAATGGACAATTATCAGAAAATGATATCGACTTATATCAGAGTAGAAAGATTGGATATCATCATAACAATATGGGATAAGGCAAGAGTTAATATCGATTGACTAAATACTAATGATAGTTAGACCAAACTAATACAAACACAATGGATGTTAACTACTGGTTGCACTACCAATTAGGGAAGATTACCTTCATAAAAAGATTTGATATTGAGTCAATCTGGGAGTTATCTATGATCAGAAAATAATGAAATAATATTATGTGAACTGTCGGATTATGGAAAGGTGTGCTTAACAAATGGACATGGAGGAAGAAACAAGACACGTCTCATTCATAGCATCTCTTCATTTGTTAAAGACAATATAAGAATGCATTCTCGTCAGTCACTCAAGGCATCATTAGAACTTTATTTACTTATCCATATTTGGATATACTCAATAGAGCATCTGCCTTTGGCAGTTTGGTTTCAAGTTTATCATTGCAGATCAGAGACAACACCATGATTGCACAGATAGAAAGGATAGTCAGAAACAGCATCAATATTTGAAGTTGCAAGCATATAATTCAGAATCTGAAATAGCAACATATCACTCATAGCGATATTACACATTTGCATAATTACATCATCATATCAGACACAGCAAATACATTGCTGTAAGCAATACTTATTGATTGTATATCGATATTGTTTATATCAGACATACCATCATTATACTATCACTATAAGTGATAGGAAACATCATATTCATAGCATATTTCATATCATTATATCCGACAGTGCTATTAAACATATTGGTATCAATATCATCTTGCACACATATTGTGATTGAATCTGAAATAGCGGTTGATATCTTAAGTAACCTCCATTACTTAGTTTAATTGTAAGTATCTGATAGAGTAAGTCTGAGAAGTGGAGTAATTGTTCCTGTTTTCCAAGTTAGCCAAAAAGGGGACATTACAGACAATCACGGTGAGATGTCCTCATGTGTGACTATCCTTGTCACAAATGAGGACATCTCACAATGACTGTCCCTTGTGTAATTCAAGCGGCAATTACACAAGGGACAGTCACTGTGACATGTCCTCATTTGTGACTGTCCTTACAGTGAGTGTACATTATCATGTTGTCTTTAGAGTGACTGTCCTCATTTGTTGAAGAAGAAAAGCATTAATGTGGTTCAATAGCAATACATTCAAGTGACAATTACACAAGGGACAATCACTGTGAGATGTCCTCATGTGTGACTATCCTTGTCACAAATGAGGACATCTCACAATGACTGTCCCTTATGTAATTCAAGCGGAAATTACACAAGGGACAGTCACTGTGAGATGTCCTCATTTGTGACTGTCCTTACAGTGAGTGTACATTATCATGTTGTCTTTAGAGTGACTGTCCTCATTTGTTGAAGAAGAAAAGCATTAATGTGGTTCAATAGCAATACATTCAAGTGGCAATTACACAAGGGACAATCACTGTGAGATGTCCTCATGTGTGACTGTCCTTGTCACAAATGAGGACATCTCACAATGACTGTCCCTTGTGTAATTCAAGCAGCAATTACACAAGGGACAGTCACTGTGAGATGTCCTCATTTGTGACTATCCTTACAGTGAGTGTACATTATCATGTTGTCTTTAGAGTGACTGTCCTCATTTGTTGAAGAAGAAAAGCATTAATGTGGTTCAATAGCAATACATTCAAGCGGCAATTACACAAGGGACAGTCACTGTGAGATGTCCTCATTTGTGACTGTCCTTACAATGAGTGTACATTATCATGTTGTCTTTAGAGTGACTGTCCTCATTTGTTGAAGAAGAAAAGCATTAATGTGGTTCAATAGCAATACATTCAAGTGGCAATTACACAAGGGACAATCGATCACTGTGAGATGTCCTCATGTGTGACCTTTGTGAAGGCAAGTGCCAATTTGTACCCAAGTTACCAATATTGTGGCAAAAGTGGGAATGAAGCATTTAGGGGTCAAATTGGGCAAAGAAGTGTAGAAGTGGCCTATGTGAGGTCTAAATAGCCTAACTAAGTCATGGTTAGGGTCTTATGGTGTTTGAACAATAAGTTTTGAACCAAAATCCCAAAGGTTGTAACAAGTTGTCAATGTTGTCATTCACAACATTGACAACATTTGTGCAAGGGAGCTTTTTCGAGTAAGATGTTTATGTAACTATATGAAACCATTGAATTAGGCATCAGATCAACTATAAGAGGCCTCCATCGATCTGTGCAAAAGGTTGGGGGGAAAAACATTTGGAATTAAGAAGATTTGTAGAGTAACACGGTTTTAGTGAATTCTTGAGTTTTTTTGTTTCTTTGTTTTCAGTTGATTAATGGATTAGATAGCTCGCAGTGTCTATTGGAAAAGTTAGTACAAGTTGTTTTTTTATTCTGTGTTGTGTTTTTTTTGAGTTTTGAAGCATTCCAACTAGTTTGTTAATTCTTTTGTTAAGTACCCTATCATTGGTTTGAACCAGGCAGGTTGAACAAATGGAGTCTTAGCTCATCATTCCATTGTCAATTTTGTACGGGCTCTTGGAATGGGTGAGGAGACTCCATGTACTATATGTTTGGAAGGAGGGGCCCTGGGAAGCTCATTTTCTATGTTTGCAATGATGTCCTAGGTGAGTCAGTTGAGCACAGTTAGGGATGACAAATCATTACAAGAAGATTACAACAAGTTGAATGCATTGGTTGCTTCAACTAAAATCTCATGGAGAGGTAGACACACATCTAAAGAAGCCCCAAGTCAAATTAGAAGATTGGGTGAGTTTCTTTGGCTGCTAAGAAAACAAACTCTTAGTCAGACTGTCCAAGTTGTGTCAAAATACTTGTTTTCAGGCATGGCTGTAGCAGTTGGTGTACAAAAAATCTAGGAGGAGAAGACCTTAGATATCTTGGAGTTCTCAATAAAGGGCATCTGAATCCTAAGCCCTTTAGGTGGCTTAATATAAACAAAAAGGCTTGACAAAGGCCTAATTGCTAGCAGCCTATTTTTGGGTGCAATTGGCATGCATGGTTTGATGAACCGGATTGAAGTACTGATGAAAAGTATAGGTGAAGGAGTAATATTGAAACCAATAGAGGTCCTAGTGGCCAGCCTCTCCATGGAGTAAAGTTCTAGTTGAATGTGTTTCAATTTGTGAAGACAAGACTAGGAGTGTCCTAGTAGCTAGATTGGTATTGAGCAGAGTTCGTTGTATTTCTTGTTGGTGTGCACTAGTTGAAGGAGTGGGATCTTGGGTAGAGATACCTAAAGAGTGTAGGGATAGTTAAGTACCCTATCAAGTCAAAACATTGGCCTAAAGAGACCCTAGTGAAGGATAGGGAGTGAGCAAGACAAAGTGTTACATCAATTAACAAGATCATTTTTTGGTAATTGTGTACATTATCATGTTGTCTTTACAGTGACTGTCCTCATTTGTTGAAGAAGAAAAGCATTAATGTGGTTCAATAGCAATACATTCAAGTGGAAATTACACAAGGGAATATCACTATGAGATGTCCTAAGTGTGACTGTCCTTGTCACAAATGAGGACATCTCACAGTGACTGTCCCTTGTGTAATTGCCACTTGAATGAGGACAGTCACTGTAAAGACAACATGATAATGTACACAAGTACCGTGAAGGTAGTCGCAAGTTAGGGCTGTTTCATTGCATACCCGAAACAATGAAGACATTACAGTCCACAAAACGTTTGTGCTTGAAAGATGAACAAATAAAATTAAACTTCTAAATAACCAAAGCCGCTAACAATAAATTCAACACAGATATGTCCTCATTTCTGGGTATTTTAGCTCTCTAACAGCTGAATACCAGATTACATAATAATGACAAAAGAAAAATAAACCCAACGTACTCAGAAATTGTAGCTGTGATTTCGCGGAGGGAATCTCTCTCGGCGCTGTTGAAAACACAAATGACAACGTTCTTGTTTTTTTTGCCCTTATATCCCGATGTGATTTCGCGGAGGGTTACGGTGCTGTTGAAAACACAAATGACAACGTTCCTTTTTTTTTTTGCCCTTATATCCCAACAACATCGCAATTGCAAGTTAGGGTTGTTTCACTGCATACCCGAAACAATGAAGACGTTACGGTCCACAAAACGTTTGTGCTTGAAAGATGAACAAATAAAATTAAACTTCTAAATAACCAAAGCCGCTAACAATAAATTCAACATAGATATGTCCTCATTTCTGGGTATTTTAGCTCTCTAACAGCTGAATACCAGATTACATAATAATGACAAAAGAAAAATAAACCCAACGTACTCAGAAATTGTAGCTGTGATTTCGCGGAGGGAATCTCTCTCGGCGCTGTTGAAAACACAAATGACAACGTTCTTGTTTTTTTTGCCCTTATATCCCGATGTGATTTCGCGGAGGGTTACGGCGCTGTTGAAAACACAAATGACAACGTTCTTATTTTGTTTGCCGTTATATCGTGATGTGATTTCGCGGAGGGTTACGGCGCTGTTCAAAACACACATGACAACGTTCCTTTTAAATTTTGCGCTTATATCCCGACAACGTCGCAATTGCGACAGTTACAAATGTATTGTCGTCGCAAATTGCGATGGTGTCGGGCTATATTTGAAAAAAAAAGAGCAAAACCACATGACATTTGCCTGCCGTCACAAATGGCCGTCGCAATGTCACCCCAAATGTATTAGTGTACTACTGTTCATGAATATGATTGTTGAATATGCTACTGAATATTTAGTATCATATTCAGTATCATAAGCAGTATCATATTTAATATCACAAGCAGTATCATATTTAGTATCATAAGCTGAATATGATACTGAATATGATATTGCTATTCATCTCCATTATTAAGATGACAGGAATATGAAGATGATAACCCAATTATGACCTTATAAAATATAGTTTTATGAGAAATGGAAGCATTAGATATTTATGTTAGAGCCACTAGTAAGTACCTGCCAGTATTTTTATTGTGTTAATTCCTTGGATCCATGCCAAGATTATTTTGTGTTGCTAGTGGTTATGTTGGCTTTCACAGAGTGTGCTTGTCATTTTATACTTCATTTTATATAGTGCTCGTTTTCCTCTCCATTATTTTGTGTTGCTAGTGATTATGTTGGCTTTCATAGAGTGTGCTTGTCATTTTATACTTCATTTTATATAGTGCTCATTTTCCTCTCCATTATTTTGTGTTGCTAGTGATTATGTTGGCTTTCACAGAGTGTGCTTGTCAATTTATACTTAATTTAATACAGTGTTTGTCTTTTTCTTCATTTTTTTTATTTTTCTCTCCAGTTTTAGGAAACCTTGTTTCTCTCATCTTTTGAATTTTGAGTGCTTTTAAACATATTAGCTTGCATTTGTTTTTAAGTGGAATACACGAAGGAGTACCACATGATGAATGCTTCATTTAATGTATTGTTAAGGTGTAGTCTCTTAACTATCCATTTCTAGTTCTTCAGACATGATTTTATAGATGTGTTTTGGTAGACAATTGTATTGTTCATGATTTTGTATGTATTAACCATCTTGTTATTATTGTTGCATTACGAAATGAAGTTAAATTATTCTACTTTGTTTAATGCTCTATATCATCTTCAATTTTTTTTCATTTTTTATTCATTTTAAAAAATGAAGTGATAGGTACAGAAATAGAAATGGATAGTTTTGAGACTACACATATGATAAAGTGAGACTACACATATGCTGACATTAAATATGTTTGAACTAGCTTGTGGATTTGATTTTGTAGATATTTTACAGTCACACTCTGTGATCCTTCGTCGGGATGGAAGAGATAAAAATAATTGAAAGAAAAGTCCATTTTGATCTATTGCAATCATTTTGGTCTCAAACTATCTATTGCAATCCCGATGATGAATCACAGAGTGTGATCCAAAACTATCTACACAATCGAACCAAGAAGGTATTTCAAATATCGATGCAAAAAAATCCACATATGTTGATAAAAAAATGAGTTATCTGATGATTGTTTACTGTACATGTTTGTAAACAGTCAAAATTTATGATGGTACTCCTTGGTGTATTCCATTTAAAAATGAACAAGTTTTAGTTTTTGTATCATGTTTACTTTGGAGATGCAGGATTGATCATCGAATGTGGGGCATAAGGGCACAGACCGTGGATCTACTTGCACTTTTTTATTTAACGGTGTGTTTTCACACCACCACCCAGTTCATGGATATTGTTATATCTGATGCTATAGTTGTGTCATTATATTTTTTGCATAACTTTATTAATTTGTACCCATAAAATATATTCAATGTTGTTATAGCGAACAAAATTAATATGAATGAACAAATTTTTGCTTGATACAGTGCTGATGGCTACGAGGAATGCTCCTATGTGTGACTGCGATGATGGATTGCATTGTGTGTTGAGGAAGTCACAGACAAAGGAGAATCTAGGCCGTAAATTTTGGGGATGTAAAAACTTCTATAAGGTTGTTAATTGCACAATATTTAAATATTTACAAATAATAAATACTAGTCATTATAGCGAGACTAACTTATTTGTATTGTAGGATGGAGCTGGATGCAGTTACTTTCAATGGGTCAATGACACCCAGTCATTGTCTACATCATCAGTACATTGTACACACAGACCTGTCGTAGATGACGAGTGCAAGAATTGTAAAAGACTAGAGAAAACTATGGCAAAAGCGGAGGCTACATCTAAAGCCGAAATCTTGTTTTTACGATGTCTTCTTTGTGCAATAATCATTCTATTTAGTTTGATCATCTTACTACTTAGTTTGATAATTTTTTGGAGATAGATATATATGTGGACTAGATAACTTATTTATATTTTGATGTGATATGAGCAATGTTATAATTATTATTTTTTGTTATAATATTATTTATGATAATATATAAAATTATTTTAAAAAGTTAAGTTTACTGTTCAATATTGTTTTTGTTAATGTATAATATTGTTTATTTTTTTGTTAATGTATTGAAAAAAATATTAAATTTTGTTAAAGTCAAGTTTATTGTTTTTGTTAATGTATAATATTGTTTATTTTTTTTGTTATGATATTGAAAAAAATATATTAAATTTTGCATGTGATTTACTACATAAAAATATAAATTAATATAAAAAACTATACATAAATAATGAACCAAAATAATAACTTATTTAAGTTTTTTGTTCAAAGAATTGGAAAAAATATATTAAACTTTATTTATGATTTAGTACATAAAAATATAAATTAATATAAAAAACTATACATAAAAAATGGACTAAAATAATAAAATATCAAATAAAAAATTAAATTCTAATTCGAATTCAAAATGTAGAACCAAACAAAGAAGATGAATTTCTATCTTCCAATTCTAATTTGAAATTGCAAACCAAACACATAAAGAGGAATTTCTATCTTCCAATTCTAATTTCGAAAATGGCAACCAAACGTAGAAGATGGATTGTCTCATCCATCTTCCAGGTCAACCAAACGGTCCAAAACATATTCCGAATATACAAAATCAGAATATCAAAACCTTATTATGAGATAATAAGGTTTTGTGCCAAATTCCAATTCCACAAACAAACGGGGCCTAATGGTTTTTGGTTCTTCTCATTTATATGGTAAAAGAAAGTATTTCCATGGACATGATATTATTAGCTTACAAGTTCGATTCAGGTGGGTGACTACCAAGAAAGTAAATAATGGCTCACTGAGAATGATAGTTTAAAAAAAAGCTCTTTGTTATGAACATGAAATTCAATCTAGACCAGATGAACATATTGATAGCTATTAAACAAGATTGTAGGTAATAGAACTCTTTCTAGCCTATATGAACGAGCTTTTAGGTTTTGAAACACAAACGAGCATGATCTGTCAGTTCTAGTGGGAGATAATGAATTGAAATTAATCATTTCAGTATGATTTGAAGTTGAATTCAATATATGACAACTTAAAATGTAGTTTTTCTCAGTTTATATCTGGGTATCAAAGTATGACAATCTTAATAAAGATGTCTGTTTTGTATGGATCAGTTAGTACTTTAACTTGTCACCTTCTTTTTGCATGTTGGTAGTTGCTAAATAGCCAATTAAAACCTAATAAGGCCCTGATTAGTTGAGTAATTAGAATTTGATTCAAAACCTTATTATATCAAAATAGGGCTTTGAAATTTCAATTTTGCATCTTCTGGATATAGTTTGGACCGTTTGGTTGACCTGAAAGATGGATGAGTCAATCCATCTTTTGCATTTGGTTGCCAATTTTGAAATTGGAGTTGGAACTGACAAATTCCAACTTCTGCTTTTGGTTCAACAATTCCGAACTGGAATTGGAATTAGACACTCCATGTTCTATGTTTGGTTCTACATTTCGAATTGGAATTGGAATTTGACAAAGACTTTATAAAGTTTTTATTATTATTTAATAATTTTTAAATTAATGTTGTGATATATTTTGTCCATTATTTTATTTTATTTTTAATTTTAATTTTTTTTTAATTGTTATTTGTTTTTAAAATTTTCTAATTTAAGATCATTGATTGCTTTAATTTCTAGAAAATATGCAACTACACATTCATAGACAAAGTAAAAATACATTAACATCTAAAGAAATTTTTTGCTACTCTATTTCCATTTCTTCCTTAATTGGCTAACATTTTTATAAGCTTCAACTATCCTCTAAATTATTGGGTGTAAATGAGTTTTTTAAGGGTGAAACTATTCGCAGAGAAAACTTGGAAAGGATAGCTCACTTGTTGCTTTCAAATTAGTTTATGGATTATTACTATGTGTAGTAGCACATCTACTTTTCTTTTAGACAAATAGTTTTTCATGCTTATGCTCATAAAAATATATGTTGATCTCCTTTCTACTAATTATTAGATTATATTTTAAATTTATAAGGAATATCATATTCAATCTCTCACAAATGACAAATACATCATATTTTATTTTTCTTTGCACATAGAATCAAGTTTAATTGATTTAAGTTACTAACTGTATTAGTTATTCTATTATGATCATGCCTTCAAAATATATAGTGCAAGTGTTATTATATGGATGTTGTAATACTTTAATAAAAAAAACTACATTCAATCTTTTCTTTGATTCTGTGTAGTAATCTCCATGTAGGATATTTTATCTTTTGACTCTTAGATGGTTTCTTAGGTTCACTGTTTAAATTCTAAGTAAGGATGTTTATATTCCAACTCAATTTTCATATATTTATAGTTAATTTCCATTAACTAGGATTGAGAAATTGGCCCCTGATATACTTGAGAGAACCTATTTTCACAATTTAGGTTCAAAACCAATTTTATTGAGGATTTGTTGTTAGAATACTTCAGAGATAACTGAAAGGCGGGGGGGGGGGGGGGGGGGGGGTGAATCAGTTATCAGTAACTTCAAATCTTTTGTACCTATTAATCCAGATTGATATAACTTAAATGCACATTCAGATAACACATTACACAACACATCAATTTGGTTATGGGGAAACCAAATGGTAAAAACCACGGTGGGAATTAGTACCCACAAAGAACTATATTGTTTATAGTAATCCTTGTTAAAAGATTCTTCAACCCTGTTAGGAGTTGTACAATACAATGCAGTGGTATAGTTGACCTGGTTAAGGGTCAGGCCCTGTTAGGAGTCTTTTACAATAACCCTGTTAGGGGTGGTGGACTCACTATCCAAGTGGTGAAGGCTACAACCTTCTGGATAATTGATACACACTGTATCAATGAAATGAACTGTTTCTTTGACACTGCTTGTTTGATCAGTTCCTTTTGTGTGCCGATGCTTTAATCTCTTGTAAAGAAATATAACAATTCAATCTGTATTCTGAATGCTTCAACATAAACATCTATATTATCAACATATGATAAATATAGCTCTCCTGCATCAACACACTGCTCTACTTGTCAATCTCTGGCTTTCGCAACTCTTCTTATCACAAATGACCTTGTATAAATACATACTCCAATTATGAGATCATGGAACCTATTAGACAACTCTTCTTAACATCCTTGTCAGCTCTACTAAGCGCACAAGCATAATTACAACTGTGCAAGTCAATGCTGAATAGACGCGTCACTTCACTAAGTCGGCTTTATCAATTTAACCATAACTTTGTAATCTTCTTGAAATATGTTTGGTGTGTTTAGATTAATATCAACAACTCATAACTCATCATGAATATACACACGCATATCCTGAAGATAGGCGCAACTCGATCAACATGTTACATACGTCGGCCTTAAACCGTTAATCCTCCAGAACTGTAACTGTTCATAATAGAATTACATATCTTTACTGAAACTTCATATCTGGGTCTGCGTGTATGAACATAGCATCATAAACATGTCAACAACATGTATCTATCCATGTTGGTCTTCATGTCATCATATGGATAAGTACATACAGAAGTACTACTGTGTATTATATGTTGTCATCAATGACAAACATACAATCAATCACCTGTTCAGAATCAAATCTCCAACAATCTCCCCCTTTGGCATTGATGGAAACATATGATATAAAAACAACTTATGTTCATTGTGTCTTCTTTCTTTTTACAATCTTCTCAATATCCTCATCAAAGATTCATCTACACTACTGCAATTTCATGGATTGTGTTTTATCTATAAACTCCCCCATTGTCATACTTTCCCACTGTGTTCCTTTACTCCACCATAGTATAAGCTCCTTGTATGTTTTCCTTATTTGTCTTGTTTTTATTTGTATATACTCCCCCATTGACATCAATGGAAAAGGGCACCATAAACCATTATGCATAGGTACTACTCCAAAAGTAGAGTAGTCAACCATTCATCAGTCACATAGGACTGATGTACTTGCTTCTTTTTCTAATCAGAATTAGGAGAGGGAATTACTCCCAACTCCTCCCTTAGATACTCAAAAGTATCCTTTGCTAAAGGCTTTGTGAAAATGTCTGCTAGCTAATCTTTTGTGTTTACATAGTCCAACGTTACTTCCTTTTCTGCAACTTTTTCTCTCAGATAATGGTACTTGATCTCTATGTGTTTTGTCTCTGTGTGCATCATAGGGTTCTTGGAAATGTTAATAGTACTGGTGTTATCACAATGAATAAAAATATGATAGTCAACCTGAATACCAAAGTCTTTGACCATCTACTTGATCCAAACAATTGTTGTACAATTCAGTATTGCTGCAACATATTCTGCCTCTGTTGTTGACTGAGAAATACAATTTTGCTTCTTGCTTGTCCAAGATACCAACTTTTCTCCAAGAAATACTGCTCCTCCTAAAGTTCTCTTGCTGTCATCAATACAACCTGCCCAATCTACATCACTGTACACATTAAGTTGTGTATTTTTTGATTTAGGATACCATAAACCATAGTCTATAGTTGCCTTAAGATATCTGAATATTCTCTTGATTGCCATTAGGTGATTATGCTTGGGTTCAGCTGCAAATCTTCCAACAATGCCTACTGCATTAGATATGTCAGGTCTTGATTGAGTTAGATAAATAAGCTTTCCAATCATAGATTTGTACAATGTTTTATCAACTGCTGTGGACTCATCATCTTTTGAAAGTTTACTTCCTATGATCACAGGAGTGCATACTGGCTTGCGATCCTCCATCTTGAAAGTTTTCAATATTTCTTTCATATATTTTGAATGATTAATGAATATTCCTTTATTTGTCTGATTTACATTCAGTCCTAAAAAGTATTTTATAGGACCAATCATGCTCATTTCAAATTCATTCTTATTTCTTTTGCAAATTTTATACTAAGCTTGTCATTACCTCCAAAGATAATGTCATCAACAAATATGGCAACTAATAGTAATCCATCAGGTGTTTCTCTTGTGAACAAGTTGCAATCTGCGGCTCCTTTCTTGAATCCAATCTTGGTGAGATAACCATCTAGTCTCTCATACCAAGCTCTTGGGGCCTGTTTAAGTCCATAAAGTGCTTTCTTCAGTTTGCATACCATGTCTGGTCTATCTGAAAGGTTAAATCCTTCAGGCTGTTCTATGTAGACTTCATCTTTTAAGTCACCATTCAAAAAGGCTGATTTGACATCCATCTGATAAACTTTAAAGTCTTTTATTGTTGCATATGCCAAAAACAATTTTATGGCTTCCAGTTTTCTCACAGGGGCAAATGTTTCAGTGTAGTTTATTCCTTTTCTCTGTGCATATCCTTTACATACTAATCTTGCTTTGTTTCTTATTACTGTACCTTCTTCATTCATTTTGTTTCTAAAAATCCACTTTGTTCCAATCACATTTTTATCATTTGGTCTAGGAACCAATTCCCATGTGTCATTCTTGATTATCTGATCTAGTTCTTCTTTCATTTTATTTTTCCAATCAGAATTATTACAACCATCTTCAACACTTAAAGGTTCAATCTGTGAAAGTAAACATACCTCTTCATCCACTGTTAGACTCTTTGCTTTTGATCTGGTCAAGACACTGATGCTCTAATCTCCAATGATATCATTTTTAGAGTGGTATTTGGATGTAAACTTAGGAACCTTAGGTGTGACTTCTTCCTCTATTATTTGTTGTTCTTCATTGCATGAGACATCAATGCAATCAAACATTTCTTCAATCATAGTATCTTTACTATTAGGTCTGGGTTTTTCTTCAATCAAGGGTGCATATTCATAGTACCTCTCTTGAATCATAAACTTCTCATCAATCTTAACATGTGTGGTTTCAATTATATTCTTTAATCTCAAATTGAAACATCTGTAAGCTTTTCTTTTAGTAGAGTAACCAAGAAAAATACCTTCATCACTTCTAGCATCAAACTTGCCAATACTGTCATCTCTCTTGATGTAGCACTTGCTGCCAAATATTCTAAAATATTTTACTGTACGTACATTACCAAACCAAAGTTCATAGGGTGTTTTGTCCATGCCTGGTCTCAATTGTGTTCTATTGATAGTATACACTGTTGTGTTCACTGCATCTCTCCAATAGGTGTGTGCCACTTTTCCTTCAATCATCATGGTGCACGCTGTATCAAGTATAATCCCGTTTCTCCTTTCTACAATTCCATTTTTTTGAGGTGTTATAGGAGCACTCAACTTCCTTTTTATTCCATGTTCTTCATAGTAGTCATAAAACTAGTCAGAGGTGAATTCTCCTCCTCTATCTGATCTTAAACATTTCAGTTTTAGTCCAGATTCATTCTCAACCTTAGCTTTGAATATTTTGAACTTCTCAAAGGCTTATGACTTCTCTTTTAAGAAAGCAACCCACATCATTCTAGAAAATCATCAACAAACAGAATAAAGTACCTTTCACCATAGTATGATCTTGTTTGAGTAGGACCGCATAAATCTGTATGCACTAACTCCAACTTGTTTTC
This sequence comes from Chamaecyparis obtusa, assembly GCA_027943335.1. NCBI lineage: Eukaryota > Viridiplantae > Streptophyta > Pinopsida > Cupressales > Cupressaceae > Chamaecyparis > Chamaecyparis obtusa. The sequence continues at coordinate 1,609,163 of BSBK01001782.1, forward strand.
AACTGAAGTCTGCTTGCTTCTAAAGGAACTCCTTACATGTTTACCCATAACACATTCCCTGAAAATTGTATCAACTAGTCTTGCAATGCTTGGTAGGTCTCTAACTGCCTTGACATTACTAATCTTTACTATTATATCAAAGTTGATATGACAAAGTCTCTTGTGCCATAACCAACTGTCATCCACTTTTGCAACAAAACAACTTACATCAGAATTAAGCTGAAAAACATTACCTTTTGTTTTAGAGCCTAATGCAATAATGTCTCCACCCTTGTTGCTAATGATGCACTTGTTGTCTTTGAACTCCAAATGATAACCTTTGTCAAGTAGCTGTCCAACACTCAACAAGTTATGATGTAATCCATCAACATATAGAACATCATCTATCTTATTCTTACCATCCAAGGTGATGGAACCTCTACCTATGATAGGTTTAGGAGTGTTATCTCCAAATCTAACCATACCACCTTTGTATTTGTCTAGATGAACAAATCTGTCTTTGTCACTTGTCATGTGATGTGAGCATCCACTGTCAATGATCCAATCAGTCCTGACATCTACTTTGGAAATTAAGGCTAATTCATGATCTTCTTCTTTATCTATAATGTCCAAATCTTTGAGCAACCTTTCCATGTCTTCAAGGGAAATGAATCCAATTTCATCTTCTCCTGAATCTTCATCAGTTACACCTTCTTCAGCATGGTAACATTCCTTCCTATATTTAGGTTTGTAATCAGATATGAACTTCTTGACTCTTGTGGGACACTTAGATGCAAAGTGACCAATCTTATTACATGAAAAACACTTGAATGGAAGCTGTCCTTCATACTTTCCTTTT
>BSBK01001782.1:1615000-1735749 GCA_027943335.1 Chamaecyparis obtusa
GAAGTAGGTGTATGTCTAATAGCCTTAAACACAATCAAATGATAATATTTTTTGACTAGATTATAGATATAAGAAGTAGACTCATGTTTAGATGTGACACATATTTTTTTAAAATATTTTTCCATGTAAATAATTAATTATGATTTTTCTTCTACAACTTTTCCAGAATATAAAAACTCCCGTATCTGACCACCTTAACTTAGTCTAAACTTAATCAAATTGAATTTTTTTCTTTTTTTCTTACATTAGGTGAAGCATAGAATGTGACACATTTTTCAAGTTTAAAAAATGTTAAACCATTTGAAAGTTACAAATATTTTTCAATCAGTCTACCAATCAGGACTTCTTTTTCACATCGCCAATTTTTGGCATACCATGATCTTGCACATACCCGTGAAAACACACTGTTAAATAAGAAAACACAGGGAAATCCATGCTCTATTCCTTTATGCCCCACACTCGGTGAGAAACCGTCTCATATCCCACTCATTGTTCCCATTATTATCTGTATTGTTAGATGGTCAATCCTGCATATACAAACTAAAAATGATAGAAAAAATAAAACTAGTTTATTTTTAAATGGAATACACCAAGGAGTACCATTAGAAATATTGATTATTTACAAACATGAACAGTAAAAAATCATCAGATAGCTCATTTTTTTATCAGCATATGTGGAGTCTCGTACATTTGTGTACTTTAGATTTTCTTATTAGATAGTTCATTGCATTTGATTGTGTACAAAATTTTTAACCAACATTTCGGATCACACTCTGTGATCCATCATCAGGATGAAAGACAAAAAAATGATTGAAAGAGAGAAAAATGATTGACTTCTCTTTCAATCATTTTGCTCTTTCATCCTGATGAAGGATTACAGAGTGTGATCAGAAACATTGATACAAAAAATATCTACACAATCGAATCTAGAAGCTATTTCAAACATTTTTAATATCAGCATATGTGTAGTCTCACAATACCATCATACGTGTAGTCTCAGAACTATCCATTTCTATTTCTTTACCATGAGACATAACTATCCTAGTGCAACAATAATAACAAATACAAAAGGTATATACATATAACTTGAGATAGAATCATGAACAATACAATCATCTACCAAAACACATTTATATCACCATCTATTCTCAAGAACTAGAAATGGATAGCTCTGAGAGTACACCTTGATGATGCATTATATTAAGCATTCATCATGTTGTACTCCTTGGTGTATTCCACTTAAATATTTTAAAAGCAATAGGACTAACAAATGCAAGAAGAACAATAATCTCTGTTTCTATTTCATGTATGACTAACACTCAAAAACTACAATATAAGAAATATACCCCTCCATTGACCCCAAGATCTAAAAGATCAAATGAAAATGCTAGAAACTAAATTGAATATGAATGAACTGTGGAAAACATACTGATGTTATGTAGGTACTCCCAAGGCCAAAAGTTGAGCAACACATAAATCAATTCTAAGAAAAAAGAGCTAGTTGAATGTTATGCCCAAAATCACCTCACAACAAAATTAAAGCTAAATATCAGGTAGATGTATCCTTGTTCCAATCCAATGTTCATGTTATCCTAATCTTGTACATGCAGGATAACAATAAAAAACAATAAAATATTGCATAAAGGTACACCTCTTAAATACTATTGTCCAACTAATATAGATGAGATACATTGCTATTGCATTCATATTATTAGTTACATTATAATCCAAGTATTGATCATTACATTGTGCATTCAAACTGAATGTGATAGAGAAATATTCTTTTCATATTACATCTTTCATATTGGAAACTTAGAGGAACATATGCAGAAAAGAAAGCAAATAGAAACATGATGAGTAGGGGTCCATGCATTGCCTTTATGAGTCTTTTGCACTTTGGAGCTGGTTGTCTACATCTTCTCAAGTCTTCATGTCTTTTGCATTGTCTCATGTGTCTCACATCCTAGGTTTTTTGGTCCTGTGTCCTGCATCATTGAGAAGAAAAAGGATTAGATCCAAATTGGATCTAAGTAATGCATGAAAACCTAAAAGCATCATACAACAATCATACTTTCAGAATTGCATATTTTCCAACAACATGAATGCAAGGGAAAGGTATGCATCTGCATTAATAGAATAATAGTATCAAAGGGACATATATCTTTATAAAACCCTTTACTATATTTGAAAGATGCAATGAAGAAGAGAAGCATAATTAGTTACATTATCCTGAATTGCTAAAGTATGTGGGTGATTATAACTTTGATTTTCTAGACACTGTAGGAATCCAAAACAATGTAGCTATCTACTATCCCCTTTCCCATCACAAGTTTCAAGAAAGAAGTGCTATCTTGCAAAAGTGGCATAGCTATGACAATGTGATGTTTAAACTTAATGAAAATAGATAATAGATGTAATGATGTTTGTGAGAGTCATGAGCCCATGCTCGAACCTCATAAACATGTGCAAGCAATAATGACAAATCAAAGGCAGAGTGTATGACAACATTTGTGCACAAATATGACAGGTTTTTCACAAGTATGCAGATGTACAAAAGCATTAAGTGTATGTAGGTGCATGGTGAGGTTGATACAATTACTACAACTCATTAAAAAAATGTTGTTGTCTCATAAATGTTCAGAGCATTATGTGCAGAAGAGAAAGAATTTATACTGATATGCAGAATTCAACATTGTTAATGAGAAGATGAACTACAGTTCTATCAAATGTAAGTGATGTGCATGTGCAGATACAGTTCATAACAGTGCATATTCAAGAAAAATAAATGATAGTGTTTCTTAAAGGATATAAAAGATGCATATCACTGTGAGCTTCTTTCTACTTTTGCAAAATGATATGCATATATAGATCTATGCAATGAATAATGGTGTCATCAAAGATACATGACAATAAGAGATTAAACATTATTGATGCCAAGATGTACAGAGTAATCAAAATGTTGTTATAAGTACTAGTGTACATGAACAGGTGCAAGAAATAATAGTGCCTTCAAAGATAAAAATAAGTGAAAGTTCACAAATGCATAAATTTGTCATGCTAGTGATGATTAACAGTAACATATATTTTTCAAAGTAATATGCATGTGACAGAGAAAAATGGATAGTAGTGCTTTGCTAAAAACAAGATAACAGTAATGATGTTGTAAGGAGGTGCCAAGTTTATAACAATGTTATCAAATGTAATGAATATGCATGTACAGGGTAAATCAAATAGAAGTGATGTTCAAAGGAAGAGAGGATGCATATAATTGTGAAGATTCTTTCTATTTTTACAATAATAATATGCATATAACAGAGAAAGATGGGTAAAAATGCTTTTCGAAAAAGAAAAATATCAATTATGCATATGCAGAAAGAAGTGATAAACAAACAGTGCCATCGAATGCCAAATAATATGCATATACAAAATAAACCAATTAACAGTGTTGTTTAAAAGAGAGAAAAGATACATTTTAAGTAGTCAGGAAGCTAGGCACAGTTGGGTTTGTGGGTGTCACTAGCCCGTGCTTGAACCTCATAGACCTCGAAACTTCAAGGAAACCAGAAAGCATATGTATAGATGCAAAGAGGAAATAATTTTTCATACTACAGCCAAAAGGACCCTCCTAAATAGAGTTATACACTTATCATTGTTGCAGTGCAAGGTGAAGTAAAGACAGTTGATAAGTTTAGACACATCTTAATAGTGTCAAAGTACAGTTCAAGTCACAGCCCAACAGAGAGAAATAAATAAAAGTGAACATGATGGTTGTTCTTGACCACATATAGCTATTGTTTAAAAACCCCAACCCAATGACAGAAATAAAGACTGCAGATAAAGGAGCGGCAATACAAACTTATTACTTTCAAATGCTTATCCCAAACAGAGTGTTAAGGTGCAGTGACCAAAGACCACCATCTCGACCTTTCTAAAGCTATGTGCTAAAAGCACAGAATATTCAACATCAATATTAAACAGCTAGAAGAAAGAGAAGACAAAGGTAACTTATCTGGAGTTCAAAAGCATGAGCTTCAAGATGAACAAAGTCTGCACTCCAGTGTTAATGTAGCTCGAGCCCAAATCACAGAAAATGACTCCATTCAAGAGCCCGGGCTTTGTGTTTAACTCCAGGTTAAGATCCCAATATTCATGATCACAGTCATAGATAAAGGTAAAGCTACATTTATTCAACCGCTTTCAAGCCCAAAACCACAGTGAGGAGCCCAAGTTAAACAACCCAAGTCTCAAATAAAAATGGAAAACTCCAGTTCGACCACTCGAGCCCAGTGGAGCAAGGAAAGGTTCAGAAATTAATGCCATAATCACAACATGAGTGGCACCATAAGCTAGGGTTTCAAACCCTCATTTTACGCAAATATAAATTTGATTACCAAGAAAATTATAAGTTTTGATAAACTTTGAAGTCCGAGTACATGGAGGAGTAAATGCATTGAAGACTACAGTGGTCGACAATAAGAGCCTCAGGATTTTCTTTCCCAAGTGGCACGACAGTAGTGCAACAAACACCAAAACTCATGCCACGTTGGAAATGCTTCACTCTTTGAATGAGTTGTAACCTAATTGCATGGTGTTGGTCATGTTGACCTTAGGTTATGTCGAGAGGCATTTGTTTAGGCATGGATTTGGGTTATATGTTTTGGGGTTAGGGTTTTTGTATTATAGGATTTTATATATGTTGGTTATGTTTTTAAAAAGAAGGACGTATTTTAAAAAAAACCAACTTTAGGGGGCATGGGTTAAGGCATGAGTTATGCCTAGTTTTAGGGTTTTCTAGTTTGATTAGAGGAGTGATTTTAGGGGATGAGTCCATTTTTGGATTTGCTTGGAGGGGCCACATTGTGGTATATATTTGGATTTCTTATCCTTGAGAAAGGGTTCAAAATTTAGGGAGAAGGTGGTTTTGTGTACACATCAGTTCCTTTGTGTTTTCTATATACATTTTTTAACCAGAGGGGTTCATAATTTAAGGAGAAGGTGATTTTTTGAACATATCAGTTCCTTTGTACTATCTACATACATTTTGTAACCAAAGGTTCATTTTTTGATGCATTAGTATGTTCAAGTGAATGTATCCTATTCCTTGGCATGTTTTTTGCATCTGGCATGTAACCATTGCAGATTTTGAAGAAAATAAAGCAATTGCTCCCATTATTCACATATTTTCTTAGTTTTGATATCAATCCTCTTTTCCATTTCTGCATTTAAGTGTGATATGTTTTGTATCATAGATTAGTGAATTAATCCAATACCTTCTTTAAGTTATCAAAATATAACCTTTTCCTAAATCTATATGTCTTCTGGCAGATCATCATTGTTTGTGGTACAAACCATAATTATGAAATCTTTAGGTCAACCTATACGTTGAAAAGTGAATGTCTATTGCAAATCTTAGTAGTATTTGGCATGTCGATGCTTATTTGAATTTATGATTAGTTTGAATCCAGTTTGGTGTATCACCCCATTTTATTTATTCAATTTTCAAGTTATACCCTTTTCCCTTTTCCCAATCAGAAAATCAGTCATAAGTGATATACCAAATCCAGTAGAAACCGATGTAGAATCCAGGGATTCCTTCCTAATCAGAGTCTACCCACAAATCAGGAAGGTTTCCATTTTTACCATGAGATATTAGTATGCCCTAATACCTAGGGTGATATTTCAAGGCCTTAGTACATTTAACCCCTAAAATCGACCAAAATTTCTGACCATGCATTACATTTGTTTTGCTTGGTCAGACTAGGGAAGGAAATTTTTTATTTATTTTTATTCCATCCCCATGTTAGTCATAATTATGACGACCTAAGAGTCAATGCCCGTGTTCGTTGTCATTACGAAGATCACGGGGATATAACTTTAAAAAAAGATAGATTTCTTATCATTATCTTTTCGTCATTGAGAGCAGAAGATGGCTCCGCATTTCTTTGAGGCTGCATTTCTTGGAGTTCGCTACAGAAAAAAATATCCTAGGACACCTTTCATAGTTTACCATCCGGGTAAGTTTATTTATCATATGTAATTATGGATTCTCCCGACGGGAAATCTGGATAGTGAATAGTAAATTAATCTAACTTTGATCAGCCACTCTAAATTATTCATTGATAATTTCTCTATTTGAGGTAACAAATCAATCGAAACCAGTCAATCTAAGCTATTGGATCTTTCTTCTCCCACAGGGTTCCTCGCCATCCTTTTCCGTCTGTATATCGCTAGGTTACACACGAAGGAGGAGCCAGAGAGTCCTCTCCCACAGCACAGCTCCTGGCAATTACTACATCTCTGGTATGTTGGTTCCATTTCCGATATTAGTTGATTGTTATGTATTTAACTGTTAAGTTGGAATGGTAATGGAATCACGCTTAGGTTTAACTCTCGATACGAAAAGCTAGCATTTTAAATATTGTGCACATTTCTTGCCTTATGATTTGTATTAGATTTGTACATTATAAGGTAAATTTCATGCAAGTGTGGTACATAGAAAGATTCCTGCAATATGTGTTCTTGTTGAGTAGATGTCATTTACCAACTTCATAGATAGATTGAAGTCAGAATAATTGATAAGCCTTAGAATTTAGTGTTTGGAGTTAGAAAAATATTTAGGTTGAATATTTGAATAATAGCTACTGACAAATACTGACCAAAATTAAACCAACAAAATTCATAACAAAGGCCCCAAAAATCCAAAATAGACTTTCCATAAACAACTTTAGACATGTTTGGATTGATAAATATGAACTAAATGGTGAAAGCATAATGACAAAAATGGACTTAACCATCATTGTTGGAGTCATTATCAAAGATATACAAATCTGGTTTCCATAAAACTTATCCTTAGTGTTGGTAGGAAACTATTTTTAAATTGTTGATGAGAAGAGATAGAGATCCCTTTGGTAGATTCCTCCCAAGATGTCAGGATGATATATAGGAACAGTTAAAACTCAAAGATGTCAAAGAATAATTCAAAGGAACAAGAAGAAATAGAAAACAAGGTTAATAGAGAAAGAGTTGAAGAACTTCCATCCAATACAACATTTTCATATCCCATCAATCTGAATAGAAGAGATAATGAACCACCAGTAAAAACACATTTCCCCTCCTATTCTCCCTACCTTTAGAGGAAATATTTCTAAAGATCCTAACCAATTTCATTTTGAGTTCAAGATATTGTGTCAAACATATGATTATTCTATCGATAATTTGGAGTTAAAATTATTTTTCTCTACTTTGAAAGAATTAGTGTTGTGTTGGCTCATGGGATTAGGTGCTGATATTTTTTCAACATGGAATGAGACAAAGATAATAGTCTTAGACAAGTAGAAAGAATATTTCTAGGTGAGAGATTAAAAAAAAACTATTTTATATAAAATAAATGGAAGATGAAAGAAAGAATATTATGCTAATAGATTCCTATTTGTTCATAGGAGGTGTGCCAATGGGTTAGACATTGATATCAATAGAGCTATATTTTTAAGATGAATTTATGATGCATTGATAGAGGCCTTGAACTTAATTAGGAGAGGTGATAAAAATAAAATTATTTTTGAGGATATTGTGCTAGTTTTTGAAAATGCTTATGCTCTCTAAAGCTGCCAATATGCTTTGAGACTGATGTTAGGAGTGGTTAGCTCCAAGTATGAGAGCTCTACAAGACAAATGGAACAACTATAGGGATACGACTGCCCTCTGCACTTCTAGCTCTGCAAAACCAAGGCAACTATATAACTCTTTTCATCTATTCTTAACTCTAGATAGTAACAACAGGTCATGGTAAGAAAGTACTAAATACTAACTAGGCATTCATCAAGACTCTCTATTACCAAGTATGACTTCACAACTATAAACCAAAAAATAGTTAAAGCTTGAAAATGGTATTGATATATTAAGATGCAAAATATAGCCAGGAACCAAATCAAACATGTAATCTAATATAGTTTACTAATCCTTGATCAGTGCCTTATCCATTGAGCATATCTCAAATGCAAATGTAGGAACATGAATTAACTATTGTCAAAGATTCAAAGACATGAATAAAATCACTCTAGACCAACCACTTCTTATAAGATCCTTCTGTAGATAAATCAAATGAGTTTATGCCCTATTCACAGTATATTTCACTTGACCCTAGATCAAGAATTGAGAAATAAAACATATGCATAAGGAACCCTATGAAATGAATCAAAAAACTAAAAACTCACAAGATTAAGACCAAGGAGAGACCTATAATTGGAACAATTGTATTAAGTATGATGAATCACATACATGCCCTAATCTGGTTTGAAACAAAACCACTTCAATATTGTGAAAAAGATACAAGGTGTTTCTATTCTATCTCATACAAAATAATAATCTGCTATATCCTGAGAACAAAGCCCAGAGACCAAAAATTTTAAACCCTTACAACAGAGAGAAGAAAGGCATAAATAGGAAGATGGAAACCCTAGGAAAGGGTTTCAACAAGCACCATCAGACAATTAATGCATTCCTCTCTGTCAATTGATCTTTCTTCAAAAGATCACTCAAGTGATTTATCCTCTATCAAATCGACATCCGAAAGCAATCTGGAAAAAATGGGCAAATTAGTCCTTTTGCTGATATTGAAACAAATCTAATCATAATCCTCACCAAACCCTGCAAAAAAATGGTAATTTCTATCATAAATGCATCGGGGAGACCTTCGAAAATAAGCAACAACCATGAAGCCACTCAATTCGCCATTACTCTGAGTTGAAATGAAATGGTAGAGCCATCTACCCTGTCCTGCAAGTTGAAAAACACACCATCGCCATGAAGTCTTAGACATAAAATATTCAAATTTAAAAGAAAATGGTCACAAATAGCATGAAAAGCTTGATCAATGGCACAAATTCAAACATGATCATCCTTTAAAATTTAGCCGCTAATCAAATTTACTTTTACCGGGAAGCTGCAACTTAAATCTGATCGAGGAAATGTGTCAGCCCGTCATAATGCCTTAATCGCTAAAAACCTTCATATCTCTTTAAGGCATTAAGACGACCGCATGATGCTCTTCAACTTTCTCAGTCTTTATCTTCATCGCTAACCTAGTGCTTGATTGCAATCAAACCCTGGCTACACCATGTGAGGCCTCACCCCGAACCCCATTGTAGTTTTTCGGTTTTCTCCTTATGATAGATTTAGCATACAATACTTCTCTTTTGATGCACTATAGACATTATGGACTTTATGCTTTATGCCATGGATTTGATTATGTTTGATGTATGGACACTTGATACTTTAGGATGCACCTTATGGACTATATTATGTTTCTATAATGGACCTTTACTCTGAGACTATTGATTTGGAAACTCAATTATGATTATGTTATGGTTATTGACGAGATTTGGATTTATTCGATATAGATGTTGAAGTTCAATTTAATTTTACGTGAATTTTACCTTATGATAAATGCTTAAAATGGAAATTATGTAATCTTGTGATCTTTAGTAATAACTTAGTATATTGATGATGTCCTTATATTCTGAATATTGCTTATCTCTTTATGATGTATATTTATTTCCTCAGACTACTGATATTTGTATTGAGTGTGTAGGTAAGAAACCATGGTATTTTATTCGGGGAACCAAACAAAGGGAATTGTGAACTCAGTTTGAGCCAAGGTTGCGTCTAATGAAAGACAAGACCTCGTTGTTTCATAATTTTTTTCGTAAATGTATTTGGATGATTGTGGAAGTGTAATCTTTTAATGTATTTCTAATTTCTTTGTGAGTTTTGCCTAAGTGGATATGACATGGCCTAGTGATGTGTAAATTTTGTGTGTGTCATTTGACACTTGTGTTTTGTACTTAAGGCCATGACATGTCATCTTGAGAATGGTTGTCCACCTACCTAGAGTAGTACATTGGTGAATCCCCATATGCATACCTTGGGTTGGGAGATGGGAGTGTGGTCACCTCATGGAAATTTCGAAATTACTCTTAGAGTGGACTTTTAGAGGGGTTGAAGAGTGTCCAGGGGTGTTTTGGGGTCATTTTTAGGTAGCCCACTTGTTATACCAATAGTTAAGGGCCTTTTTAAACCTAGGATAGTCCTTATTAGACCATGTGACCCTTCCAAAAAGTTGATTTCCCAAGTTGGACGAAAATCAACTCTTGTGAGGCTTGACTTGGGTAAAACATTTTTCCACATTTGTGTTAGGACATACTTCACCTTTTTGAGGCTTCCTTTCTTAGTTCCATTTTTGGTATGGTGTAAGAGTGTAGGGAAGAGGGACAAATTAGAAAACTTTTCTTCTCCCCATGAGCTTTCTAGAGGGCTTTTTAGTGGGAACTCTCCAAGTGGGAGAGTTTGAACACCCACTCCCTAATTTAGGGACATTGCTAGAATTGGAGATCTTGGAAGGAGGGATTTGGCTAAAAGGGAGCTCTTCTACAACTTTCTTCCTTAAGCTTGGATTTTAAGTTGGTGGATTTTTATGCACTCTTTTTCACTTATGCAATCTTATGTGCTCTTGAATATGCTTGTTGTTGTGTTTATGAGATTGTTGAAAAAGCCATGAATCTTGTTGTTAATGTATTGTTGGATGTTGTTGCAAGGATTTTCCTTTGTTTTCTTCTTTGTATGTGTTTGTTAATGAGAGTATCAAGACTCACTCACCCGTGGGAGGGAAGAGTAGTCTTGGGGGTGTAGGTGTTATGACAGCCCTTGGTGTAGAGTCTCTCCTCAAGGAGGAGAGGGAAAAAAAGCATGGAGTATGGGCTCCGTGAAGCCTCCCTCATTGTGCTTCATTGGGGGTCATAAGGGTTTGACATTGTTTTAGTTGCTGTTGTGTAAGTGAGAATGTTTTGGACAGCCATGTGAATGCTGAAATTCTTATGTTATGGGATGGCCTTCTCCCTTGGGTACTTGGTCCACTTCACCCCAAGTAGGATCCTTGAAAGATCCTTTGTAAAAGCCTTTGGATTGGGATTTTTATGTAAATGTGCATGTTCTTGTTTGTTGTTGTTGTATGAGTGTTTTTCCCCACCATTGTTTACTTCTCCAAGCTCAGGGGTGGCCTCATAAGAGGCCTAGGTTGGGTGGAGAGCTGCCCCGTGGTTTCTTTTTCCCCTTGTTTTTGTCTTGCAATGTGTTGCCCCACTTTGCACCCCATAATCATGCTGTAAAAAAGGAAGTATTTGATGTCATGTCAGGTTTGGTATTGTTGGAGTCTAGGTCTAAGTCTTTCATAGGTAGGCTATTCTTGCCGGGTTTCCTTACCATTGCCTTTCCTTCTCTAAGTCGGGTGGGTTGTTTTAAAGTCTTGTCACTATTGGGTAGGTTATAGACCCCAACCCAGCAAGGATAATGTGGTTCTATTGATGATCTTTTCCAGCAGAAGAATGAGTGGGAATTATAATTTCTAGACATTCATAAAAGTTAGAGAAGATTCTTCATTTGGATGATGCAGTGGTAGAGCTAGTAATGATTATTCAGTGATGATCATCTCACATGTCAATATGTAGAAGATACATTGCTTTGTATAAGTCATCCTTGCAAATCAAATTCTAAGACTATTATAACGCACCTAGTCTTTAGTGATTGCAGAGGTGAGAAACTATTCTTGAAGTCTTTCAAATGGCATTGGATCTCATTGTGGTGATTGACAGAATGAGCAGATTGAGCTATGAAACATGAACATTGGTTATAGAGAACTCAAGGATGGTGTTTAAAAGTAATTGGAAATGGTGAATATGTAATGGGTTGAGTTTCTTCTAAGTTCGGGTGTGCTTTTTATATGTAATAGAACCGAACACATACTCACCCAATGTATTTTACATAGTCTATAAAAAGTTGGAAATTTTTGCTATTTGAAAGCATAAACCGATTCTCCAAGTCTCAATGATCCTAATGGAGGAAATGGCACTCAATTTGGTGCTAAATCAAGAAAGTAATGGCTTGGCGGGTGTTTCCGAGATCTATGGTTCCTGTTTTCCCGTGATGACTTCACTTTTTCATGGCGGTAAAGTGGGATCCTTCCATGTGTTCAGGTGGGGCCGCTAGTTGCTGTGTGTTTTAAGTGCATCCTTAGATTCCATATCTATGGCTCCCATTTTCCCTCTATGGTGGAGAAGATTCTTCAAGGGAAAGCGGGATGGTGACACATAGTGGTATTTGAACCTGCCGAGAGAAAAGACAAATCAACGATCACTGCTTTCCCTCTATAATGATGAAGATGCTTTGCGGCAAAGTGAGATCGTGCCTTGTGTCTCTGTGGGTCTGAAAGAGCTTGTTTAGGATTCTAAATCAATGTCTCCCGCTTTCCCTCCATGATGTTGGAGATTCTTCAAGGGAAAGAGGGATGTTGACACCTGTCTTATTCTCTAGCATCGCTCTGCGCATTCCAAAAGTGTTATTTAGCTGGCTTGTTTGGTAAGATCCACGGATGCCATTTTCCCATGATGATGTCATTTTTCCTTTGCAGGAAAGCAAGATTACGCCACGTAGCTTGGTGGGTCCAAAAGGGTTTGTTTGTGATACTAGATCAACGGATGCCGCCCTCCCATCTATGTCGTGAAAGATTCTTTGAGGTATAGTGGGATCATGCCACGTGGTGGTGGGTCCGAGCGAGTTTGTATGCGATACCAAATCAATGGTAGTCGCTTTGCCACTATGGTGTGGGAGATTCTTTGCGGCAAAGCGGGATTGTGACACGTGTCCAGCACATATCAAATGAAAGATTTCTCAGAGATCGATGGGCTCCTCAGTGGAATAAATTAAAGATGAATCCAGTATCGAATTGCTTATAGGAAGTGATGAATACTTGATATCAGTCCTGATAAAAGGAGGAATAGCAAATCAGAAGGTGTTGATAACAGTGATCTTTTGGGTTATTCTCATGGCCAGAAGTTTTGACTTGCTGTAAATTAAAATTACAACTAGTAGCATTTATATTTTATGAGGTTGATTTCTCATGACATGAAGACAGAGAAGTCTGATGCTGTGGAATGATTGGAATGACGACAATGATATTCTTGCATGGATAGAAGCTGGCGACTGTTCATGTGACATCTTCAATTTTATGTTGATTTGATAGAAGTTTATTCATTTCACCTTCTTGAAGGCAAATCAGAGGAAGAGTCAAAGTCATTTTGGTTCCTTCTTGTTGTAATTTCAAGAGCATCTATCTTAAGTCTTTTCAAATTCTAGAAGTTGAAACACTTGGCATTCTCATGAGAGTTTTATATTGTAATCTCTATATTAACTGTTGAAAAAGTAAATACAAAGGTCGGAAATTTTTTGGTTTAGAATACTTGATGTTGCAGAGACAATTGAAAGTGTTTTATGTCAATTATTTTATGTTCTAGTCAGCTATTAGTTGTTAATTAGATGGTTCTTTCTCTTAATCTAAGTTACAATAAGAAGGAAAGGATGTTTCATTCTTTTGTTGTGAGGATGTGAATAAACCTTAGTAGGATGTGCTGTGGGATATTCAGAGAAAGATTCATTAGAATTTTTCTGTAGATTAGTCAAGTGCTGAGTGTATGAATTCATAGGATGTGTGAGTTCTACAACTTGGTTCATAGATTAGAAAGCTCTCCTTGCCTGGATTAAGTTCTATTTAGGCTTAATTCAGTTTGCCTCTTCTTCTCTCGGGTTAAGAGCATACCCTATGTTAGTTTTAGGATCAAAACATAATTCATTGCATATCATTCCAAAAGGGAGTTGTACCTACCAATTCAGAGAAAAGCCAGTAATCAGAGAACGGCTTTTCAATTGTTGTAATCAGATATTGTTCATAATTTGGGCACTAAAGAGTCATATTCGTAATAAGTAAGAAAGGACAAATCTATTTACTAACAGATTTTTGGCGACTCTACTGGGGAGGCGAAAATGAAGATCGGTGCTAGAGATTATTTTATCAGTTTTATTATTATTATCTCTACTAGAGATTGGCGACTTTGTGTTTTTAAGAACCCTATTTCATTTCAAAGTTTGAGGAATTTGAAAGTTCTTATCATTCAGTTTCCTAGCTTGTGTTTGCACAACAGACTTTGGCAACTAAGAGGAAGAACACATTGATTTTTCAAGCTTCATTATTCATTTTCATTGCTTCCTGAGCAATTGGCGACTCCGTTCTCAAAGAACCCCATTTACAAGTCAAGAAATAATTGCATTATAAGGTTTTCCAATTGCAGAGCCTTGGCAATGATTGAAAATTAGAAGGCTAATGCTCACAATTAGTCACTTTACCTGTCATTAGGGAAAAGGGTGCAACCTCGTGAGGATATAATTCTAATTACAGAAGAGCTAGTATAGTTTTGAAAGAAGAAGAACTAGCTGGAAAGTTGGCCGCTGTGGTACAAAGACAAATACAGAATCATAGGCTAACTCAAGCACCAATTCAAAACATTCAATGACCCATGAGATTGAGGTAACATCATTCTCTTTCTCATTAATTTGATGAAATTCTATGCAGATTTATGTCACTCTATTGTACAAATAGTCGCAGAAAATGTATTGAGGTTAGAATTTTCTGAGAGATAAATTAGGGCATGGCTGCACCTTGGGCAGTTGCTACTGGGCCACTTAACTTTTCAGCCTACCATCCTCTTCCTTCTGGTTCTAGAAAGAATATACCTAAATTCACAGGAGATGGGAAGGTTACTATAGATGAACACATAAAGGCATTTTTCACAGCTATAAACATCTTAGGTGTTAATCATGAAGATGTTGTAGTCTAGTTATTTGTTGAAACTCTTACTGAGGCGGCTACAGACTGGTTCTATCACTTGGCTGATGGATCTATTACAAGTTGGAATACCATGAGAGAAGCTTTTGAAGATCATTTTAAAATTATTGAAGATGAATATGCTTTGTTGACTCAATTAACATCAGTGAAGAAGTTACCTTCTATGAGCATGAGGAATTTTGTTGCTAGTTTCAATAAGATCATTAATAAAATTCCAACAGCAAATAGACCCACAGCACGCAACCTGAAAACATTCTTCATTAGTGCTATGCCTCTTGACATAGGCTTTGAATTGAGAAGGTCTCGTCCTGCAGATTTGGAGGTAGCTCAAATGACTATTGTAGAATTGGAAGATGACATGATTGCTGCAGGAAGACGGCAACATGAAATTCTTAATGAAGCTAGCATTAGCGAGACTACTTCACAGGAAGAGATGATTCAGAAATTGTCTAATGAGTTGATTGCTTTGAAAAGACAGCTCCCAAACTTCAACAATCCATATCAAAGAGGCTTTTCAGAGCAGGTTAGTGAATGTAGTAATAAGCCTTTGCAGTTGCCTGGACCACAGCAAAGATTGGCAATTGAACCTCCACATGAAAAGGTGAATGGCGGTGAGACTGAGTCATATTCCAATGGCCACTTCAAAAATTTATTTTTAGAATATGAATCAAACTTGGAGAAACAAGATGCAAAGGTAGCTGCTGATTCAAAATTTCCTCCAGCTAGACAAAGACAGCCAACATCCAAAACGCACAATATTGATGTAAGTTCTAAAAAGGATACTTTGTCTTCTCCCATCTTCCCTGCTTTGAGAGAAATTGAATTTACTTCATCCTCAATATTACCATAGATGAGTCATCAACATGAAGAAAGTGATCAACATGAAGAGCATTTCCAGCCTGAACCATCACAAGAAGAAGAAAAGGTTGTTTTTATTCCTTGTTTCTCAACAATATTTCCTTTGGAATCATTAATTTCACCTTTAGATTCATCATTTGAGGTTGGAAAGGAGACTTTTTCTCCTAATGATGAGCATAATGAAATTTTTTGGGAAAATGCTCTATCTGTGTCTGAATACCAAGAGCACATCACAAATAGTTCAGATGCAATTATAGAAGATGTTCAGGGACCATCTTGTTCTGATAAAATTTACAAAGTCAATCAAGAGGAGGTAGTTCCTGCGGTAGACTGTGATTTGAATGCTTCCCAAGAATTAATGAGCATGAATCTAGAACCCCCCTCAGCATTGCAAATAGAAGAATCAGTTTTGGTTCAGCATGCTGAAATTGTTGAAGCTAAGGAAATTGCTTTGACTGCTACAAGTAGAGGACAACATTGATCATAAATAGAATGAGAAACCACTTCTCTCAGTTGAATCACTTGAAGATGTAGAAAGCTTTCCTAAGGTATGTGATGTTGATATCACTAGTCAAGTTATCTCATAAAATAATATGTCTCAAGAGAACATTACACAAATAGCAGACAATATACACTAATGATAGCATGCATGATACTGAAAATATAGGCCAAATTTTTTTTCTAGCTACTGATGAATCAGTCAAAGCTAAGGAGGATGGAATTAGTAAGCATGATGATGACTTTTTAATGGATGGTCTGGTGTGGAGTGACAATAAAGTTTAGAATTCTCAGGAAGGTCTTAGTCCTAAATAGAGTATGCATTATAAAGATAATCCAACATTCAATTGGTCTCTATTGCAGCAAATGCATGAAGGTACAAAAATCTATCATGAGGAAGTTTATGATGAAAGATGGTTATTTGGAAAATTGCCATTGCTTGGGAGGTTGCTGAATTGGCCATGTTCTAATAAAAGTAGGGGGTTGCTAATGAACTTAAAGAATTCATACATATGCAGGCCTCTATCTTGCAAGGGGTCATATTTCTCTCAGCCTGTGAATGGCTTTGGTTGATAAATGCGGGATTATTCTTGTATATAAGGTTTGTCTAGTTTTTCCCACCTTATATGAGGTCTTTTTGTTGTGTTTAGTTTGTTTTCTTTCCTGTTCCTTTGTTTCCTTTGTTAAGTTTTTGTTGTGTTGTCGCCCTCTTTGTTTACTAGCCTGCAAAACTAGAGATACAGGATTCATTTCTTAAACATGGGAATGTTTAAGTCCCCAGTCAGAGCCAGCTGTTGCCCCACTTTTCACCCCATAATCATGCTATCAAAGTGGAAGTATTTGATGTCAAGTCAGGTCTGGTATTGTTGGAGTCTAGGTCTAAGTCTTTCATAGGTAGGCTATTCTTGCCGGGTTTCCTTACCATTGCCTTTCCTTCTCTAAGCCAGGTGGGTTGTTTTAAAGTCTTGTCACTATTGGGTAGGTTATAAACCCCAACCCGGCAAGGATAATGTGGTTCTATTGATGATCTTTTTTAGCAGAAGAATGAGTGGCAATTATAATTTCTAGACATTCATAAAAGTCAGAGAAGATTCTTCATTTGGATGATGCAGTGGCAGAGCTAGTAATGACTATTTAGTGATGATCATCTCACATGTCAATATGCAAAAGATACATTGCTTTGTATAAGTCATCCTTGCAAATCAAATTCTGAGACTGTTATATGCACCTAGTCTTTAGTGATTGCAGAGGTGAGAAGCTATTCTTGAAGTCTTTCAAATGGCATTGGATCTTAGTGTGGTGATTGACAGAATGAGCAGATTGAGCTATGAAACATGAACATTGGTTATAGAGAACTCAAGGATGGTGTTTAAAAGTAATTGGAAATGGTGAATATGTAACGAGTTGAGTTTCTTCTAAGTTCGGGTGTGCTTTTTATATGTAATAGAACCAAATGCATACTCACCCAATGTATTTTACACAGTCTATAAAAAGTTTGAAATTTTCGCTATATGAAAGTATAAACTGATTCTCCAAGTCTCAATGATCCTAATGGAGAAAATGGCACTCAATTTGGTGCTAAATCAAGAAAGTTATGGCTTGGCAAGTGTTTCTAAGATCTATGGTTCCTGTTTTCCCATGATGACTTCAGTTTTTCATGGCAGGAAAGTGGGATCCTTCCATGTGTTCAGGTTGGGCTGCTGGTTCCTATGTGTTTTAAGCGCATCCTTAGATTCCATATCTACGGCTCTCATTTTCCCTCTATGGTGTCGAAGATTCTTCAAGGGAAAGTGGGATGGTGACACGTAGTGGTATTTGAACCCACCTAGAGAAAAGACAAATCGATGATCACTGCTTTCCCTCTATAATGATGAAGATGCTTTGTGGCAAAGTGAGATCGTGCCGCGTGTCTTTGTGGGTCTGAAAGAGCTTGTTTAGGATTCTAAATCAACAGCTCCCGCTTTCCCTCTATGATGTTGGAGATTCTTCAAGGGAAAGCGGGATGTTGACACCTGTCTTATTCTCCAGCATCACTCTGTGCATTCCAAAAGTGTTATTTAGCTGGCTTGTTTGGTAAGATCGACGGATGCCATTTTCCTATGATGATGTCATTTTGCCTTTGCGGGAAAGCAGAATTATGCCACATAGCTCGGTGGGTCCAAAAGGGTTTGTTTGTGATACTAGATCAACAGATGCTGCCTTGCCGCTATGTCGTGAAAGATTCTTTGAGGTATAGCGGGATCATGCCACGTGGTGGTGGGTTTGAGAGAGTTTGTATGCGATACCAAATCAATGGTATTCACTTTTCCGCTATGGTGTGGGAGATTCTTTGTGGCAAAGCGGGATTGTGACACGTGTCCAGCGCATATCAAATGAAAGATTTCTTAGAGATCGATGGGCTCCTCAGTGGAATAAATTAAAGATGAATCTAGTATCGAAGTGCTTATAGGAAGTGATGAATACTTGATATCAGTCTCGATAAAAGGAGGAATAGAAAATCAGAAGGTGTTGATAACAGTGATCTTGCGGGTTATTCTCATGACCAGAAGTTTCGACTTGCTGTAAATTCAAATTACAACCAGTAGCATTTATATTTTATGATGTTGATTTCTCATGACATGAAGATAGAGAAGTCTGATGCTGTGGAATGATTGGAATGATGGCAATGATATTCTTGCATGGATAGAAGTTGGTAATTGTTCGTGTGACATCTTCAAGTTTATGTTGATTTGATAGAAGTCTGTTCATTTCACCTTCTTGAAGGCAAATTAGATGAAGAGTCAAAGTCATTTTGGTTCCTTCTTGTTGTAATTTCGAGAGCATCTATCTTAAGTCTTTTCAAATTCTAGAAGTTGAAACACTTGGCATTCTCATGAGAGTTGTATATTGTAATCTATATATAAACTGTTGAAAAAGTAAATACAAAGGTGGGCAAATTTTTGGTGTAGAATACTTGATGTTGCAGAGACAATTGAAAGTGTTTTATGTCAATTATTTTCTATTCCAGTTAGCTGTTAGTTGTTAATTAGATGGTTCTTTCTCTTAATCTAAGTTACAATAAGAAGGAAAGGATGTTTCATTCTTTTTTTGTGAGGATGTGAATAAACCTCAGTAGGATGTGCTGTGGGATATTCAGAGAAAGATTCATTAGAAGTTTTTTGTAGATTAGTCAAGTGCTGAGTGTATGAATTCATAGGATGTGTGAGTTCTACAGCTTGGTTCATAGATTAGAAAGCTCTCCTTGCCTGGATTAAGTTCTGTTTAGGCTTAATTCGGTTTGCCTTGTCTGCTCTCGGGTTAAGAGCATACCCTGTGTTAGTTTTAGGATCAAAACATAATTCATTGCATATCATTCCAAAAGGGAGCTATACCTACCAATTCAGAGAAAAGCCAGTAATCAGAGAATGGCTTTTCAATTGTTGTAATCAGATATTGTTCATAATTTGGGTACTAAAGAGTCATATTCCTAAGAAGTAAGAAATGACAAATCTGTTTACTAACACAATCCAGATTTTGAAGATTGAGGTTTCGTAGAAGTGGAATCGATCATGGAGGAAAAGTTTACACATTTATATTATGTACAACTTCAAAACTGATTTTGTAAAGGCCATGAGGCATTTGTTAGCATTGTATCTAGAGAAAGGTAGATTTTGTAGTAAGCCTTTAAGGCTGCAAATTTCATTGCACTTGTTTGGTAACAGTTCAACATGTATGAGAGTTGCTTTATAAGAATGTAAAGTAAAAAAAAAAGATGTAATTGTGAATCCTTAGATTACTACTATCCTAACTTTCTTGAATAAAAATCAAAAAATTTGGTTGTGATATGCAAGCATAAATTTTATGCCTTTCTATTTATGCAAAAGACATAATGTCCCTTTTGAAATGTATATAAAAGTCTGATTTTTTCTTCCTATTTATGAATGTTCTTTAACCTTGGAAAGAAAATTTGAGGGTTAGATGAAATTTAGTCCTTGAAATAAAATTTACCTTCCTTTTCATTCTTATGTGTTTCAGCTAAGTTAAAATAAAATAAAAATAAAACAAGAAGTGTTTATTAGGAATTTATTTTGAAACTATAACTATCATATTTATTTGTTGTAAATCCTTGTGTGTGTGTGTGTGTGTGTGTGTGTATGTATGTATGTATGTATCTCTCTCTCTATATATATATATGTGTATGTATATATATCTATATGTATATATATATATGTATATAGATATATATATGTATATATATATATATATATATATATATATATATATACATATACATATATATACATATACATATACATATATATATATATATATACACACACACACATATAGATATATATACATATATATATATATATATACATATATATATATCTATATACATATACATACATATATATCTATATGTATATATATATATATGTATGTATATATATATATATGTATATATATCTATATGTATATATATATGTATATAGATATATATATATATACACATATACATATATATATATACACATATACATATACATATATATATATACATATACATATACATATATATATATATATATACATATACATATATATATGTATATGTATACATATATATATATACATATACATATATATATATATATATACATATACATATATATATATATATATATATACATATACATATACATATACATATATATATATACATATACATACATACATACATATATATATATATATATATATACATATACATACATATATATATATACATATACATACATATATATATATATATATATATATATATATATATATATATATATATATATATATATATATATATATATATATATATGTATGTATGTATGTATATATATATATTAAAATGGGGGAGGGGCGGCTTAAGTCACCCCAACCCCCACCCCCCCGCGGGATTTTCATATGACAGTGGGGCAGCCCGTGGTGGGCGCAGCTACCATAGCTGCCACCACAGTCGGTGACACTGCCACCCGCTGTGGTGGGGCTATGGGGGCAGGACCACCCACGAGTCGGCCCGTCCACAGTGCTCTCGCCACTGTTAAAACCACATAGTAATCTTTAAAACCGTGACCCACCACCATGTTAAAACAAACATAGTCTGCCATTACCTTGTACGCTTTGCAAGAAAAAACCGCGGCTTGGTAAAACCGGCTAGGGTTTGGTCAATTAATATAAAAATAAAAATAAAAATATATATATATATATACTAAACAACATGTATATGTGTGTGTGGTGTCTATATATATATAATATATATATAAATATAATGGTGAACTTTGTAGTCCATCCATCCACCATTTTTAGAAACCTACACACACAAATGCATTTCTAAAAGAAGGGATTGTTAGGGTTGGGGAAGAGAAGAAGAAAGATGGTCTAATCTAGTAGGGGATGTATTTTAGTATCTCTTTTGGAACCCTAACCCTAATTTCGAATCAGGGTTATGATTTCAAAAGAGCGAGAGGGATTTTAGAGTCTTTTAGTGCGGAATCATTTCCCTCACTTTTCTTTTTTTTTATTTCAAAAAGGGGTTTTCTTTTTATTTAGGGTATATTTAATATATATAGTTTTAAGAGGGTTTTTTCCCATGAAGTTAGCATTTTTAAATTAGACATTGTATGAATAGGTTATTATTATTTTTTGTAGAAGAGGTGAACTAGTTAAATGTATTAATGATGGAAATTATATAAATGAAAGGAGATGTAATGGATAAATTGTATAATCTCTTGTAGTGAAATTACGGGATGAAATTTACAACACTTGATTTTATGAAGTTATTTCAAATGAAGCTTAGTTAATTAAATTATTAAGGTCCCTTTTTAACAATTTATATTTTTGACAGTTAACTGCGATTTTAATCTTCTAATCATTTACCTAATCGTTAACCGTTAAGGTTAGAAAAATATCTTAATTATATTAAAACCGACCTGTCATTAATAATACGATTAAATTAAAATTATATTATTAAAGAGGAGGATATAATTGGTTAATATTTTAAGAGGAAAATCTAATTAAAGTTTTAGGTAAACATAGGGACTCTTAATGTTATTTTTATGTGGTCAATATGTGTGGCCAATATACTGACTATTATAAAAATAATATTAGAGAAGTGCCTTAACTTAGAGGGATTTAATTTAACACAGAATTCTTTAGCTTTTAAGCAAACCCAATTTTTTTGAATAACCCTGGAGACGGAGAATAGGGAGTCTCTCTCTCTCTCTCACATCATCAAACTCTATTAATAAGGTTGGGGGATAACATGCGGACCCCTTATAACATCACCTTGTTTAGATCTTGAGCGTAACCCTAAATTTAATTCAAGGTCAACATTTAATTTAATGTTACCTTGTGTATCTTTTAATATTAGTAGATGACTAGGGTTAAGGGAGGTTGACACTAAGTCATGATTCCCCTTGGTTCCCTTAGTCATGATTCCCCTTAGACCCTCTTGACAATAACATTACTATTTAATTACACCTTAAAAAAAAAGAAGTTGTGTTTCTGGGCGCGAATTTTTGGGCATGACACTTGGTATCAGAGCCATGTTTCTAACACTGGAACCTTAAACCCACTATGTTTTCTAAAACTTTAAAATGTTTATTTTAACATTTTCAAAACAAGATCCAAGTTAGTAGAAAAATTTACGTAACAACTTTCACCATATTCTTCAAACTTATACCACCTTCCTATGTGTGTAGGATGCCTCCAGTAACGTGGCAAGCTCATGCTCGTGGGTGAAACCATAGGCGTGCCCCTTCGGCACAAGTTCAGTTGGAACAGAATGTAGGGGGTAATGATGAGGAGCAGAGGCCTCCTCCTGAACAACCCCCCAACCCCTAACCAGGAAATATTGAATTCCCTTCAGAATCTGGTCGGGATTATTTTAGACAAGATACCATAGGATAATCAGCACGCAGGACTCGGGGGTGTAGCGAGTGAGCGCAGTAGGAGTCCCTCACCTAGGATTGTGGAGGACCAAGCTGACCACAAGGGTGAATCAGTACATATGCCACCTCCAGAGGTAGTTGTTCCAGCATTTGAGAGGGTACCCCGTGACACAGGGGACCACATCAGGGAACTTATTCGCCTTAACCCACCACATTTTTTAGGAGCCACAGGTGGGAATGAGGCTGAGGCTTTCCTTTTGAGCCTCGAGAGATGTTTTGGATTGCACCCTTATGGGAGAAATATGAGGGCATGCTTTTCTATCCACTTGTTGAGAGGATCAACAACTATTTGGTGGAGGACAGAAGAGTTAAAGGGTAATCTGTCTATTGATACCCTCACTTGGGACACCTTTCTAGATAGATTCAAGGATTGTTACCTATCTGAGCACTATAGGAAGTGATGGATTGATGGGTTTCATGACCTTCAGTAGAGAGGGCTCACTGTCACACAGTATGAGTGTAAGTTCTTGGAACTTCTACCTTACGTGGACTATATGAGAGATGAGAAGATCAAGGTCAACCGCTTTGTTAGAGGGTTGAATGCCTCTATATCAGGTTCAGTGTGCATGGCAGCACCCGGGGAACCTTCGAGAGGCCATGAAAAGGCCTTGATTACTAAGGAGATTCAGGGTAGGGGACAAGATACACGAGATCGGTCATAGAACTGAAACACCACACCACAAAATTTAGGGTATCAGAAAACACATTGGAAAGGGAATAAAAACAACAATCAGAATAATAATAGGCATTCTTTAGGATCTTACAAATCCCCTCCGTCTCAGCAGCAGTCATATCAAGGACAGAAACAGAAGGCCCCTCAAGGCAAACAAGGCTCCAAGCCCCAACAATGGCAGTCACAGGCTCCTAGTAAGGACCAAAGGTCTCAGACATCATCAACACCCCCATCTAGGACTCAACAGTCCTCCAGGGGTGGTTATATTGGTTCTAGCAGGACAGGGGGCTCATAGTATTCTAGACCCCAGGGTACCCAGTTCCAGACTCGAGAGCCATGTTATTCTTGTGGTGCCATGGGGCACTTGGCTAGAGAATGCCCTCAAGGGGGTGGACAATGTACCACAACATCAGAGCCCATTGTTGGTGATATGGGTAGGTCCCACAGAGTTTTTGTAGCGGTTGACAACCACCAGGTAGAACATCAGGCTACTGTGATTGAGACTATAGGTATGATTAGAGGTAACAGAGTTACTATTATTTTTGATTCAGGTGCTACATATTCTTTTGTTTCTCCATTTGTTGTGGAGCATTGCAGGCTAGTGGCAGCTAGACAAGAAGTTAGTTGGGAGGTAGAGTTAGCCTCAGGTTCTAGAGTTCCCGTCACTTCCTTAGTTAAGGATTGCCAAATACAGATTGGTTCCATGACGACCATTTGGATCTATGTATAACTCCTCTTGGATCCTATGGGATAGTACTTGGCATGGATTGGTTCTTTGTACAAAAGGACAAGATAGATTGCCAATAGAAGAAGGTAGAATGTATAGATGACAATGGTAATGCTATAGTAATCCCTGGGGTTCAGAGGGCAGTATCCATTCGTATGATTTCCACTATGCAGCTTAAGCAGTGCATGTGAAAAGGATGCCAATTATTTTCCATCACAATCAGTGATAGGGGATGAGGGAGTAGAAAAGGAAACTACTCTTGATGATCATCCCATGTTATAGGAGTTTGCAGATGTGTTTCCTTTGGAATTACCCGGTATGCCTCCCCATAGAGCAGTTGATTTTCATATAGACCTTGTGCTAGGTGTTGCACCAGTATCTAGGGCACCTTACAGAATGTCTCCTAATGAGCTTAATGAGCTCAAGATTTAGCTTGAGGAGCTCCTTGAGAAGGGGCACATACAACCTAGTGTCTCTCCTTGGGGTGCACCGGTTATCTTTGTCAAAAAGAAGGATGGATCACTTAGATTATGTATGGATTACAGGAAGTTAAACAAATTGACCATTAAGAATTGATACCCACTGCCTAGGATTGATGACTTGTTCAATCATTTGCAGGGTGCCTGTGTGTTCTCCAAGATAGATCTTAAATCAGGGTACCATTAGTTGAGAATTGTGGAAAGTGATATCCACAAGATAGCTTTTTGGACTCGATACGGACATTATGAGTTCACTGTTGTGCCTTTTGGTCTTACGAATGCCTCTGCTGTGTTCATGACCCTCATGAATGGGGTATTCCACACTTTCCTTGATAGATTTGTGGTTGTGTTCCTTGATGACATACTAATTTATTCTTGTAATGAGAAGGAACACGAGGAGCATTTGAGATAGGTATTACAGTGCTTGAGGGATAATCAGTTGTATGGTAGCTTGTCAAAATGTTCCTTTCTCATAACAGAGGTCCGGTATTTAGGCCATGTTATTTCAGGTGATTGGATTTCAGTGGACCCATCTAAGATTGATGCCATTATGAATTGGCCAGCACCTACTTCCATGACCGAGGTCAAAAGTTTCATGGGTCTCACAAGATATTACAGGTGGTTTGTACAGGGTTTCTCTAGAGTGGCTCATCCTATCACATCCCTTCAGTGAAAGGGAAAGAAGTTTGAATGGATAGAGAAGTGCGAGAGGGCCTTTCAGGAACTCAAGAAAGCACTTACCAGTGCACATGTATTTTAGCAGTGCTAGAGCCTACAAGCGGACTTTGTAGTCTGCACAGATGCTTCCTTGGATGGTTTGGGAGTAATACTTATGCAGGATGGGAGAGCTATAGCATATGAGTCTAGGAAACTTAAGACTCACGAGCTCAATTACCCCACCCATGACCCTTGAGCTTGCGGCAGTAGTGCATGCATTAGCGCAATAGCGACCCTTTCTCTTGGGCCATCGTTTTGAGCTTCATTCAGACCATCAAAGTTTGTAGTATATATTCACTTAGCCGAACCTTAATGCTAGGCAGAGGAGGTGGATGGAGATCCTATGTGAGTATGACTTTGACGTCCATTATATCAAAGGAAAAGAGAATGTGGTCGCTGATGCCTTGAGTAGGAGGTGACATGGGATATCTTCCATGATCACTAGTACAGATTTGAGAGATCGTATACTACACCATTTAGAGGAGGATGCCTTATATTTAGAGGTTTGTCAGTTGATCCAATCTCAGAGACCCCTGGTGGGTAGATTTTCAAAATATTCCTTGGAGTCTGATGGACTACTACATCATAGAGGATGCATATATGTACCTTCTTCCAAGGATTTGCATAATATCATCATGCTAGAGGCTCATAGAGCCCCTTATGTGGCGCATCTTGGAGTTAAGAAGATGCATGCTGATTTGAGACAACTCTATCATCAGCCAGGTATGAGGCAACGCATTGCGGAGTTAGTAGCCTAGTGTCTTGAATGCCAGAAGGTTAAGGCTGAGCATGGTCATCGTAGAGGGCTCCTTCACCCTCACGAGGTACCTATGTGGAAGTGAGATGATATATCCATGGATTTTATCATTGGTCTCCCTATGTCATCTCATCACCATGATGCTATCATGGTGACAGTTGACAAGTTGACCAGTGTGGCCCACTTCTCACCTATTCGTACCACTTTTATAGCCCCAACAGTGGCTTAGGTCTTCTTGAGGGATATAGTTAGATTGCATGGCATTCCTCAGAAGATCATTTCTAATAGGGACTCTCTCTTTACATCATCTTTTTGGAGAGAATTATAGGTAGCTTTGGGCACCAGGCTCAATTTTAGCATAGCTTATCACCCAGAGATAGATGGTCAGACTGAGAGAGTGAATCAGGCTCTAGAGGATATGCTTCGTATGTATGTTATGGATCATCAAGTCAAGTGGGCAGAGTATTTGCACTTAGTAGAGTTTGCTTATAATAATGGGCATCATTCATCTTTGGGTATGCCACTATATCAGGTACTTTATGGTAGACCTTGTAGGACACCTTTGAGTTGGGATAGGATTGAGGATAGGGTTACCATTGGACCACAGCTAGTCCTAGAGATGGAGTAGTAGGTAGCCTTAATTAGGCAACATCTCCTAGGGGCACAGGATCGATAGAAGAAATATGTCGATGCAAAGAGGACACATCGGGCATACATGGTTGGAGATCAGGTCTTCTTGAGAGTGCAGCCTCACAAGAGTCCAATCCATTTTAGAAAGGGCTCTAAGCTTGCACCTCAATTTGTGGAACCATTTGAGATATTGGAGACGATAGGAATAGTTGCTTACTATCTAGCCCTGCCACCTAGCCTATCACGCATCCATGATGTGTTTCATGTTTCTATTTTGAGAAAATATATTTATGATGAGTCTCACATTATAGATTGGGATGCCTTATAGGTGGAGTTGGATGGGCAGCTAGCATTGGAGCCTATTCGCATTTTGGCATGCCAGAAGCTGGGTCTACGAGGCTGAGAGCTAGACCGGGTTAGGGTTCAGTGGGATTGCTATGATGAGGTTACAACTTCATGGGAGCATGCAGCTCAGATGAGAGCTTAGTATCCCCATCTTTTTGATGAACTCCAGGAGGAAGTTCAAGCCTAGGGGGGGAGGATGTGAGGCCTCACCCCGAACCCCATCATAGTTTTCTAGTTTTCTACTTATGATAGATTTAGCATATGATACTTTTCTTTTGATGCACTATAGACATTATGGACTTTATGCTTTATGCCATGGATTTGATTATGTTGGATGTATGGACACTTGATGCTTTAGGATGCACCTTATGGACTATATTATGTTTCTATTATGGACCTTTATTCTGAGACTATTGATTTGGAAAATCAATTATGATTATGTTATGGTTATTGATGAGATTTGGATTTATTCGATATAGATGTTGAATTTCAATTTAATTTTACGTGAATTTTACCTTATGATAAATGCTTAAAATGGGAATTATGTAATCTTGTGATCTTTAGTAATAACTTAGTATATTGATGATGTCCTTATATTCTGAATATTGCTTATCTCTTTATGATGTATATTTATTTCCTTGGACTACTAATATTTGTATTGTGTGTGCAGGTAAGAAACCATGGTATTTTATTTGGGGAACTAAACAAAGGGAATTGTGAACTTAGTTTGAGCCAAGGTTGCATCTAATGAAAGACAAGACCTCATTGTTTTGTAATTTTTTTCGTAAATGTATTTGGATGATTGTGGAAGTGTAATCTTTTAATTTATTTCTAATTTCTTTGTGAGTTTTTCCTAAGTGGATATGACATGGCCTAGTGATGTGTAAATTTTGTGTGTGTCATTTGACACTTGTGTTTTGTACTTAAGGCCATGACATGTCATCTTGGGAATGGTTGTCCACCTACCTAGAGTAGTACATTGGTGAATCCCCATATGCATACCTTGGGTTGGGAGATGGGAGTGTGGTCACCTCATGGAAATTTCGAAATTACTCTTAGAGTGGACTTTTAGAGGGGTTGTGGAGTGTCCAGGGGTGTTTTGGGGTCATTTTTAGGTAGCCCACTTGTTATACCAATAGTTAAGGGCCTTTTTAAACCTAGGATAGTCCTTATTAGACCATGTGACCCTGCCAAAAAGTTGATTTCCCAAGTTGGACGAAAATAAACTCTTGTGGGGCTTGACTTGGGTAGAACATCTTTCCACATTTGTGTTAGAAAATAGTTCACATTTTTGAGGCTTCCTTTCTTAGTTCCATTTTTGGTATGGTGTAAGAGTGTAGGGAAGAGGGACCAATTAGAAAACTTTTCTTCTCCCCATGAGCTTTCTAGAGGGCTTTTTAGTGGGAACTCTCCAAGTGGGAGAGTTTGAACACCCACTCCCTAATTTAGGGACATTGCTAGAATTGGAGATCTTGGAAGGAGGGATTTGGCTAAAAGGGAGCTCTTCTACAACTTTCTTCCTTAAGCTTGGATTTTAGGTTGGTGGATTTTTATGCACTCTTTTTCTCTTATGCAATCTTATGTGCTCTTGAATATGCTTGTTGTTGTGTTTACGAGATTGTTGAAAAAGCCATGAATCTTGTTGTTAATGTATTTTTGGATGTTGTTGCAAGGATTTTCCTTTGTTTTCTTCCTTGTATGTGTTTGTTAATGGGAGTATCAAGACTCACTCACCCTTGGGAGGGAAGAGTAGTCTTGGGGGTGGAGGTGTTATGACAGCCCTTGGTGTAGAGTCTCTCCTCAAGGAGGAGAGGGAAAAAAAAGCATGGAGTATGGGCTCCATGAAGCCTCCCTCATTGTGCTTCATTGGGGGTCATAAGAGTTTGACATTGTTTTAGTTGCAATTGTGTAAGTGAGAATGTTTTGGACAGCCATGTGAAGGCTGAAATTTTTATGTTATGGGATGGCGTTCTCCCTTGGGTACTTGGTCCACTTCACCCCAAGTAGGATCCTTGAAAGATCCTTTGTAAAAGCCTTTGGATTGGGAGTTTTATGTAAATGTGCATGTTCTTGTTTGTTGTTGTTGTATGAGTGTTTTTCCCCACCATTGTTTGGTTCCCCAAGCTTGGGGAGGGGCCTCATAAGAGGCCTAGGTTGGGTGGAGAGCTGCCCCATGGTTTCTTTTTCCCCTTGTTTTTGTCTTGCAATGCAGATTTTGAAGATTGAGGTTTCGTAGAAGTGGAATTGATCATGGAGGAAAAGTTTACACATTTATATTATGTACAACTTCAAAACTGATTTTGTAAAGGCCATGAGGCATTTGTTAGCATTGTATCTAGAGAAAGGTAGATTTTGTAGTAAGCCTTTAAGGCTGCAAATTTCATTGCACTTGTTTGGTAATAGTTCAACATGTATGAGAGTTGCTTTATAAGAATGTAAATTTTTAAAAAAAGATGTAATTGTGAATCCTTAGATTACTACTATCCTAACTTTCTTGAATAAAAATCATAAAATTTGGTTGTGATATGCAATCATAAATTTTATGCCTTTCTATTTATGCAAAAGACATAATGTCCCTTTTGAAATGTATATAAAAGTCTGATTTTTTCTTCCTATTTATGAATGTTCTTTAACCTTGGAAAGAAAATCTGAGGGTTAGATGAAATTTAGTCCTTGAAATAAAATTTACCTTCCTTTTCATTCTTATGTGTTTCAGCTTAGTTAAAATAAAAAAAAATAAAACAAGAAGTGTTTATTAGGAATTTATTTTGAAACTATAACTATCATATTTATTTGCTGTAAATCCTTGTTGTTGTTATGTTCAATAAATTGATAGAAAAAAAAAAAAGAGAAATCTTAAATATGAAAAGGAAACTACTTTATTATATATATATATATATATATATATATATATATATATATATATATATATATATATATATGAAAAGGAAACTACTTTGTATATATATATATGAAAAGGAAACTACTTTGTATATATATATATATATATATATTAAAATGGGGGAGGGACGGCCGAAGCCAACTCCACTAAAATTACCCAAACGTCATGCTTCAAATGAAACACAATTAGCACCTTTGGTTAATTTTCTTTGAATCATAACTAAACATGAATCTAAACATGCATATCCCATATATAGGCGCAACTGAAGAATCAATAAATTTACTATCAGCTTTCTGAAAATAGTCTTCTAAAACTGTGGCTGACAAACAAAGTAACATAACTCAACTATTACTGAACTTCTGAATCTATGTGTATGTACATGGTATAGTGGCTTTGTCTAAAACATAAAAATAACTACACAAGGCTTCCACATATCCATACTGAAAAGTGAATATAGTTCACTATTGTATACTATATGTTGTCATCAATAACAAACATACGGCCAACTATTTGCACAAAGGCAAATCTCCAACATCTCCCCCTTTGACATTGATGGCAACATATGATTAAAAAAATCATCAATCCAAAAGTGTTTTGTTTCTTTTTACAATCTTCTTAGTATCCTCATCAAAGGTTTGTCTTCACTACTGCAGCTCTTCTGACTTGTTTTTATTTTCATGACTAGATACTCCCTCAGACTATATGCTCCCCCTTACTATATACTCACCCTTTGACATTAATGGCAAAGGATGCCAAATACAAATAAGCACAGGTACTACTCCAAAAGTAGAGTAGTCAACCACTCATCAGTCACCAAGGACTGATCTATCTATTGTGAGTTCTAATCAAACTTAGGAAAGGGAATTACCCCCGGCTTCTTCCTGAGATACTCAAAAGTATCTTTTGATAGAGGTTTCATGAATATGTCTTCCAACTGATCTTTGGTGCTAACATAATCCAACTTCACTTCTCCTTCTGCAACTTTTTCTCTTAGAAAGTGATATATTATTTCTATCTATTTTATCTTTGCATGCATCACAGGGATCTTTGACTCATTAATAGTGCTAGTGTTGTCACAATGAATGACAATAGGATAATTACTCTAAATTCCAAAGTCTTTAATCATTTATTTGATACAAACCATTGTTGAAAAATTCAATGTGGCTGCTACATACTCAACTTCTGTTGTTGATTGAGAAATATAGTTTTGCTTCTTGCTTGTCAAAGTAACAAACCTATCTCCAAGAAATACTGCTCCTCCTGAGGTTCTCTTTCTATCATCAACGCAACCTTCCCAATCTACACCTGTGTACACATGAAGTTCTACATTTTCTAAGTTAGGATACCATAAACCATAGTCTATAGTTCCCTTTAGATATCTGAATATTCTTTTATTGCCATCAAGTGATTTTGTTTAGGTTCAACTGTAAATCTCCCAACAATGCCAACTACATTAGATATATCTAGTCTAGATTGAATGTGATATATGAGTTTTCCAATCATGGATTTGTAAAGTGTTTTGACAACTACTATGGAGTCATCATTTTTAGAGAGCTTGCTTCCTGTTATCATAGGAGTGCTTACTGGCTTGCAATCTTCCATCTTGAATGTCTTTAATATCTCCTTAACATATTTAGACTAGTTTATGAATATACCTTTGTCTATCTGCTTTACATTTAATCCCAAAAAGTATTTTATAGGTCCAATCATGCTCATTTCAATTTCACTCTAAATCTCTTTTGCAAATTCTGCACTAAGCTTGTCATTACCTCCAAAAATAATATCATAAACAAAGATAGGAACAAGTAGTAATACTTCAGGTGTCTCTCTAATGAATAAGTTGTAATCTGCTGCTCCCTTTTTGAATCCAATATTTTTTAAGTAGTCATCAAGTCTCTCATACCATGCTCTTGGGGTCTATTTAAGTCCATAGAGGGCTTTCTTTAGTCTGCATACCATGTATGGTTTGTCTGAAAGTTTGAATTCTTCAGGATTCTCTATGTAAAATTCTTCCTTCAAGTCACCGTTCAGAAATGCTGACTTGACATCCATTTGATATACTTTAAATTTTTTGAATGTTGCATAAGCTAAAAACAACTTTGTAACTTCCAGTCTTCTAACAGGGGAAAATGAGTCAGAATATTCAATTCCTTCTCTTTGCGCATATCCTTTACATACCAATCTTGCTTTGTTTCTAATCACTGTCCCATCTTCATTCATTTTGTTTCTGAATATCCACTTAGTTTCAATCACATTCTTGTCACAAGGTCTAGGGACCAATTCCCATGTGTCATTCTTAATTATTTGATCCAATTCTTCTTGCATTGCATTTTTCCAATTTGAATCATTACATGCATCTTCAATGCTTAAGGGTTCAATCTGTGAAAGTAAGCATAACTCTTCATCAATGGTTGAACCTTTTTCTTTGGATCTTGTCAAAACTTTACTGCTTTGATCTCCAATGATATCTTCTTTAGAATGGTATCTAGATGTATATTTTGAGATTTTAGGTATGACACTCTCATCTGTGATCTTTGATTCTTCTTGACTTGGTTCAGGGTTGTTGCATGATACATCAATACAATCAAACATTTCTTCAATAACTATATCCTTATTGATAGGTCTAGGTTCACCTTCAATCATAGGTGCATATTCATAATATCTCTCTTGAATCATGAACTTCTCATCAATCTTCACATGTGTACTCTCAATGATTTTCTTCAACCTTAAATTAGAGCATCTGTAAGCTTTGCTCTTATTAGAGTAACCAAGAAAAATACCTTCATTTCTTCTAGCATCAAATTTTCCAACACCGTCATCTCTCTTGATGTAGCACTTGCTTCCAAATATTCTAAAGTACTTTATTGTAGGTACATTACCAAACCAAAGTTCACAAGGTGTTTTTTCTACGCTTGATCTTAGATGAATTTTGTTGATAATATAGAATATTGTATTGACTACATCTCTCCAATAGGTGTGTGCAACTTTTCCTTCAATCATGATAGTGCACAATGTGTCAAGTATTATCCTATTCCTCCTTTTGCAATTCCATTTTGTCGAGGGATTCTGGGTGCACTTAGTTTTCTTTTGATCCCATGTTCTTTGCAGCACTCAAGAAATTTGTCAGAGGTGAATTCTCCCCCTCTATCAGATCTTAGACACTTTATCTTTAATCCAGATTCATTTTCAATTTTAGCTTTGAATATTTTGAACTTCTCAAAAGCTTCAGATTTGTCTTTCAAGAATGTAACCCACATCATGCTGGAGAAATCATCAAAAAACAAGATGAAATACCTTTCACCATAGTATGATTTTTTTTGAGTAGGTCCACACAAGTATATATGTATTAGATATAATTTGTTCTCAGCAGAGTTTTGTTTGCTTCTGAATGAGGTCTTCACATGCTTTCCCATCACACATTCCCTGCACATAGTATCAACTGGTCTTGCAATACGAGGAAGGTCTCTTATTGCCTTTACATTACTTATCTTCACTATGTTGTCAAAATTGATATGACAAAGTCTTTTGTTCCACAGCCAACTATCATCTACTTTTGCAAAAAAACACCTTACTTCATAGTTAAGCTAAAAAACATTACCTTTGGTCTTTGAGCTTGATGCAATCATGTCTCCTTATTTTTTGTTAATAATACATCTTTTTTTTTTGAATTCCAACTGATATCCTTTATCTAGAAATTGTCCAACACTTAGTAAGTTATGATGCAAACCATCAACATATAGAACATCATCTGTTTTGTTCTTTCCATCTAAGGTGATAGATCCTTTGCCTATGATAGGTTTGGGAGTGTTATCTCCAAATCTAACCATGCCACCTTTGTACTTTTTTAGATGTAAACATCTATCCTTGTCACCTTTCATGTGATGTGAACACCCAATGTCTATGATCGAGTGTGTTCTGATGTCAGCTTGTGAAACTAAAGCTAATTCTTGTGCTCTCTTTTCATCTTCAATTTCTATTTGATCAATAATTTTTTCATTATCTTTAATTGCAACGAATCCAATTTCATCTTATCCTGAATCATCATCAGTTACACCATCTTCAGCATGATAGCATTCCTTAGTGTATTTGGGTTTGTAATCTGATTTGTACTTCTTGACTCTTGTGGGACACTTAGATACAAAGTGGACAACTTTGTTGCATGAAATTTTTTTGAATGGTAGTTGTCCTTCATATTTTCCTTTGCCTTTCCTTTCTTTGTTAAAAATCATAGCAATGACTTCTTCTAGTTCTGTATCAACTTCTTATTTCTCATTATTACTAGAGATGCTTAAGGATTTCATATCATGGACTGAGGCTTTGAAATTTGTTTCCATTTTAGGTTATGTCTTCAATCTTGATAATCTCAAATGATGATATTTTGATGATCAAGGTTTCTCTTTTGAATTCCTTTGAGAATTGCATGGTTTCATCCAAGATGTTTATCTTGCTTTAAAAATTTGTTGTCAATGTAGTCATCAATTTTTCCATTATATCATCCTCTGAAATTTCTCCACCATTGTTCCTGATTCCTGAGACTACTTCATTAATCCTCTAATTTTTAGCTCTGATGTTTTCTTCAAGTGGCATCTCTAAATTGTTGTATGTTTTCTTCCATGTCTTTCTGTGTGCATTCTTGGCTTGGATGTTTCCTTCAAATATGTCTTCTAGGTATTTCAAAATTGAATATGCTTTGTCTACCTTCTTGATCTCAAAAAATTCACTGTCAGATAGGGCACTGATTAGGGCTTCTTTGGCAATTGCATTTTGGGTGAATACTTCCTTTTGTTTATTAGTAGAGTCTTCTTCTGCAAGGTCTTTCAAGGTGGGAACATCAATTGCATGAGTAGAAATATCATAGTTCTCAAAACCAATGCACTGAAGATGTGTTATCATTTTTCTCTTCCAGTCAAGATAATTCTCTCCATCAAACTTAGGACTCTCTTTCCTAAAGTATGCCATTTGATCTACCTTAAGCTGTTATGCTTTCTCTCCAAGGCACTTGGCTCTGATAACATTTGTTGGAATAGTCCCAAGGGATAACTAAGAGTGGGGGGAAGGTTATTTAGTTATCAGCTAGTTTAATTCTTTTTCTCCAATTAAGTATAGAATATCATTAAGCATATACACATTAAGATAACACAAAATCAAACACCACAATTTCATTACGGGGAAACCAAAATAGGTAAAAACCCCAGTGGGAATTAGCACCCAAAAAGAACTTTACTTGAGTATAATAATCCCTATTAGAAGATCTTACAACCTTGTTAGGAGTTGACCTATAAAATGAAATAAGTATAGTGACCTGGTTAAGGGTCGGAGTCTGTTAGGAGTCTTTTACAAATGACCCTGTTAGGGGTGAGGACTCACTGTCCAAAATCTCACTGCTAAAATGATGAAGGCTACAACCTTCAGTAAAACAAATATACACTATATCTAATAATGAACTATTTTAATAGACCTGTTGTCTTGATCAGTTCCAATATATTGTATGCACTTATTGCTTCTTCACATAGATCTTTGACTGATGAATGAAATAGTTTTACTGCCCCAAAATAACTAGCATTCTGCTCTGTTCCTTTTTTGTCTCTTTTCTTATCATTCACACTTAGCATTTACAAAATGAACTGCTATATGTATCTTCTTCAAAAGGTATGGTCATGTCAGCTGTAGGAATCCCTTCAATGCTTCTCTTATTGGCCAAACTAAGCATGCAACATAATTAAAACCGCGCAACTTAAATTGAATAGACGCATCGCTTCACATAGTAAGCTCCACTAAAATTACCCAAACGTCATGCCTCGGATGAAACACAATTAGCGCCTTTGGTTAATTGCCTTTGACTCATAACAAAACATGAATCTGAACACGCATATCCCATAGATAGGCGCAACTGAAGAATCAATAAATTTACTGTCAGCTTTCTGAAAATAGTCTTCTGAAACTGTGGCTGGCAAGCAGAGTAACATAGCTCAACTGTTATTGAACTTCTGAATCTGCGTGTATGTACATGGTATAGTGGCTATGTCTAAAACATAAAAACAATCGTGCAAGGCTTCCACATATCCATACTGAAAAGTTAATACAGTTCATTGTTGTATACTATATGTTGTCATCAATGACAAACATACAGTCAACTATTTGCACAAAGGTAAATCTCCAACACAAGCAACAAATGCAATTAAAGCATTGTTGAATGAGCCACTAGAGAAATCACAACCAAGGTTTGGAACGTAAGAAGAAGCCAACAAAAGATTAAAAATAGGCTTAGTTGTGAACAAGATTGAGAAGAAGAAAGATAAAATAATAAATAGTTTGAAAAAGAAGTTATCGGCGAATGAAGAACAAACTGAGGAGACAAAGGAAATTGAGGGTCAGTCACCCATCGGTGAAGAAGTAGAAAAGGTAAATGACTCAAAATCAA
Source organism: Chamaecyparis obtusa (assembly GCA_027943335.1). Classification (NCBI taxonomy): domain Eukaryota; kingdom Viridiplantae; phylum Streptophyta; class Pinopsida; order Cupressales; family Cupressaceae; genus Chamaecyparis; species Chamaecyparis obtusa. The sequence goes on from BSBK01001782.1 coordinate 1,651,722, forward strand.
TAGATTCTGATCAACCCCCACCCCTGAAGAAGGCTAGAACAATAGCTGCACAGAGGACAAGGAGCCAAACTATAAAGGGAGACTCACCACCTGTGAGGAAAGGTCAAGTAAGGACCTATAAAAGAAAGCCTCAAACTGAGACAACCACAAAACCTAAGAGGAGAAAGAAACTGGTTCTAAACAAAGAAGATATTGAGCACACTCAAAAGGATGAGAGTGAACAAGCATCCAAATCTTCTAAGAATAGGCTACCTAAAACAATTGATGAAGTATGTACTTCACTCATCAAGGCAGGATTACTTACCGATCCCGAAATCAGAAAATGGACAACACTGGATCCCGAGGATCTGAATAAATTGGAGGAATAAATCATCACAATGATGAGAATATTGAAATATGTTCCATTATAGTTTGAAGACAAAATACTAAAAGAAATTTTGGACAAATTATCTGCTAGGTGGACATGTTCTTTAAAGTCTCAGAAATGAGTAAGGAAAAGAGTACTAGTTTCGGTATTGCCACCTGAATAAAAAATGGAGGAGATTAAAGAAATGATGGACAAACATAATCTGAAGTTCTCAGCAAAGATAAGAGCTTATAAAGTTCTAGAGGTAAAATTCATAGAGCCGGATAAAGAAACTAAGGATGACTGGAGGAAAATCCTTGATATACCGAAGAAGGATGCAAGCCCCGAGGGAGAAGTACCTCTCAACAAAGAGCCTCAAAAGGATAATACTCAGGCTACTATCAAAGAGCCAAAAACTATCATTATAAATGATGCAGAGGATGTCACAGCAGCAGAGCTGGAGACAAAAACCAACAAGAATATCGACATTGCAGATGAGACATGGCTGAATAGCATTGTTATTGACATTACCGAGGATCCAGAAGAAGAGGTAAAGGAAGATGAAGATGTTACAGTTACATTCGACCAGCCAAAGTATCACGATACCTCTAGTAATACTACACAAGTAAATATATAGGCCAAATACCACTATTGTTTCAAGCAATAAATATCATATCTCAAAAGGAGAAATCACCCGAGCCTGATGCAAGCATACCCAAGGATGCAGAGGACCGAAAAAAGTAAGATAACACCAATAAACTGAATGTAATAGATGGAGATAAGGCTACAAGTGAAGAGATCAAAGAAAAAGATGGTGAAAACACTGGAAAGGATGCGCAAATGACAAGTACAGAAAGAAACAGGTGAGGGAAACAAAGAAGTTGATGCCAATCCTAAGTACACCGAAGGAGATGTTGCAAAAAAGACTAAGGTTAATGGGGAGATGTCCACTAACAACCAGAAGGTAGAAGTCACTCTAGATGAATTCATTGAGATTCCCAAATGTGACCCAACTACACTGGACTATGAAGCACTTAAGGAGTACCGTGAAATATGCCAAAGGAAGGCATTACAGGAGAAACTAAGAAACCAGCACCGAGAATCCATGGTACTAGAAACAACTAGGGATATCTTGACTCAGATTGTACGTGATGCTGATGTTGATCATAATAGACCTATCCTTGAACAACTAGCCAATCTCACTGAAGCCATTACAACGCAAAACATTCATGCAGAAAAGGCAATAGAGGAGAGAGTAGAGAAGAATTACTAGATCAAACTTGTTGAAAATATTAGCCAATAAGTGGCAATAAACAAGGTAAAGCTTTCAGAATTCATAAGTGAATTAGATACAATCATTACTCAAGCTATTTCCTTGATTCAAAAACTAAGCACATTGGAGAAATTCACTAAGGAGCATAGTGATAACATAGAAAAGTTAGATTCTGATCTTGCTAACAGTGCTAAGAGCTTAACCACTGAAGACAATGCAATTAAATTACATTATGAGAAAATTAAATTGAAATAAAAAGGTTAAGGAAAGAACTATGGGAAGCAGAAACACAATTCAGGGAAGAGGTCACCGAGCTCCAAACTCAACTTCTACCAAAACTAACACTACTTCAACAACATATTAGTTCAACAAGACAACTAATAGCCACCCCTGAGATGTCTATAGCAGACAACATCTACGATATGCATTAAAAGATCACACTCGAGCATAAAGCTCTAGAAAACCTAAAGGACAAATGGGAGAAGATGATGGAAAACATGAAGTTCTCACACTCTTACATTTTTGATAAACTATAAGGTATACACCTTTGCCCTTAATATCAAAAAAGGGGGAAAATAATGATATGTATAGATAGGGAAGCTATACAGTACTACGAAAAAAGAACATAAAAAGGAGTATAATGATATACCAGCATACACATAGGGGGAGCCATGAAATGACTAAGGATTATATATGATATACATACTTAACATTTTGTTAGTATTTTTCACACATCAATTTTTGATACTAATTTCGAAGGGGAAGATTGATGCCATTATTTTTCCATTAGTATGCAAAGAACACTTTCGGTACAAATACATCGAAAGATAGAACAAAGATTAAACCGAAAATGCAAAATGGAAAGCATAAAGAGGAACCCGAAAGTGGAACCCAACAAGCAGGTTGTAGTGCAACCCGAGAGAATAGTCAGAGTGCAACTCGAGAAGCAGTTCAAGAAAGGAACCTGAAAGACAGTTAACTAACTTAAGAGCATAATTGACTCACAAAAACTGAAAGTCAGTTACAGCCCGCAAAAAGTGGATTTGACTTCCATGTTAGATAAAATAGTCTTATTCTATTTATAGAATCTTGATTTGTTTTTAAAACCATTTCTTTAGGGACACGAAACATGAATGTAAGTGTTTTAATCAATCTAACTAATTTAAAACATATAGACTAGGAGATCAAGGTAAAGTTGTAAACCTATGATATTAGAGTTAATACTGTTTTACATGAAAGTTTGTTAGGTCAAGATATCTTATAAATAGATGTTATTGTTATACATTTAATTTGTGCCTCTGATCTCAAGCTCTCTTGGTCTTGATAATCCAGTATAACAAGGGAATCATCTCAAGGTTGTGGGACCTCTGCTAACTGAGATGAGACCTCCAGATTCTAGGCTGGTTCCTCTTGGTTAATCACCTTAGCTTGCTCTTAAACAGGAAAGTAAAAAAAAACTTTTGAGGGAAAGGATTAGAAGGAATGCATGAAAGGGAAATAACAAAAAACAAACTACCTACTAGGTGATACACCAAAAATAAGGCTTGGATTTCAGTATAGAGGGATGAAACCAATGGAGGAATTAGGTCTAATAAGTCACAACTCACTAGATAGGCTTGCATAAGTATTTCATAGGAGGGTCTTGAACAAAAGACTCAACCTATGACCTGCAAACAAACATCCTTTTCTGCAACTAGGTGTAGGAATGAGACAAGACTGCTAGGGGTTGTAGTATACCCACAAAACATCTAAATCAAATCAGGCATAGGAAACACACAAAATTGCAGAAAGCAAGAGGAACTAGGAACCCCAATTTCTATTGACAACATTCATAAACTTCAATCCAATAAGAGACAAACTTAGACAAGAAGGCATGAGGACAATGAGAGTGCCACAGAATGCTTTGCAATATTTGAATTTATCAATGAAAACTTACAAGATGTAGAAAACTAGAGAGCAGGAAGGAATGCTACAGATAGTTTTCCAAGAAAGAACCTTTTTCTCTTTACAAAATGTTAATTTTGAGCACTAAGGCTCTTAAAAAACCATATATACAATACTCACTGCACATAGGCAGGAGTCCAAAACTAATCAGGGGTACAGATTTTACAATAAAATAATCAACCCCAGGTCGATCCAATATGATCATAAAATGTCTTCTGAAAATATCTCGATCAAATCAAATATATCATACTTCTTCCTTGAGCCCATCCTTGTATTGCAATCAACCCGCAGACAAGCAACTTGGATTCATCAATTTCACTACGTAAAAGGCCACGCCATGAATGCACTGATTGGTACCTCTTCAGGACAAGAAACGACCCATGACGGCCTCCCAGACCTTTCCTTTACTTTCCTTTAACCGCGCATGTCCTGGAGACATCAATTTTTCAACTACCCCGCCGCTGCAACATTCACAGAAGAAAGCCCGCCAAAAGACCACACCACTTGAAATGAACGTTGGTCACATGATCGCATGAGCCCAAAAGGCTTCATGCGATCATGCGATAGGCATTTAGAATCTACCAGTCTACCATGCAAGACACCTCAGTCACAAGATGACACCATAAATTTTAACCCTAGCTTCACCAGTCGTATGATCGCATGAGCCCAAAAGGCTTCATGTGATCATGTGACTAGCCACTTAAAACTGTCTCCACTGCCACATAAGACATCCGGGCCTGCAAGAAATGCCACCAATTTTTAGCTATTAGTGAGACTGTAAGCTATTTGTCGCATGGTCGCATGAGGTCAAGAGACCGCATGCGATCATGCGACCAACAACTTACGTTAACCACTAAATGCCGGCCCCAGAACCACCGAGATGGTTAGTCACATGGTCGCATGTGGTAAAAAAGACCTATGTGATCATGCGACTAGGCACTTTTAGGAGGGATAAAGAGGTGCGGCCAAGCTAGGATATTTTCTTAAGTGTTAAGGTGACCTGCAAGGATGACAAGAGAATTTAGGATAGGCCATGGGGACCTAGGGAATGGGGTGCAAATGGTCACACAGGGTAGACCGGGCCAAAAATGCATAGGATGGAAAATTGGGCAACATTTTAGTGACTTTTGCGGGATGTCAGCCTGCTAGACATGAAAACCAGTAGCCTATTGACGTCAAACTATCCATTGGGCATAGGAGTCATCTCAAAATACAAAACTTGACAGGGCAAAACTGTGCACATGCACTTCTTGGAAAACATGGAAACTACACTAGAAAGCAGGGAAAGGAAGGAACAGGGAACTGCTTACAAGAAAACAAGGACCTACAGAGAGGGATTAACCTCAAAGCAAGGCTTCAAGTGGAAACCATTCACTGAGATTGGCAGGGCATCTCCATTAAGAGTTGAAAGCTGGAAAGCGTTAGATCCTCTGCATTCTATTATGACAAACGGTCCACCCCAAAAGGAATCAAATTTTGTGTGCCTGCCAGGTCTGGACCTAAACTCATCCCATTTGAGAACTACATCTCCAACCTTGAAGTTTCTACCCCTGGCTCTTTTGTCGAAGCTCCTTTTAGTTTGATTCTGATGGAATTGCATATCTTTCATAGATTTGTCTCTGATTTCTTCCAACTCCATCAACTGAGCATACCTGATCTGTAGGGGATCCTCTTCATTAAACAGGGCATACTGAGTGGCTAAGTCCAGAGCTAGTAATTCTATTGAAATGGAAAGTTCAGCCTCTCTGTCATACACCAACATGTATGGGGAATTACCAATGATCTTCTTTGGGCTAATTCTGTCTAACCACAAGGTAGACTTAAGTTTTGTATGCCAATCCCTTTGATTGTCCTGACGAGTCTTCTTAATTATTCTGATCAGGTTCTTGTTTGTAGATTCTGCCAAACCATTACCTTGAGGATAATAATTTGAGCTGGTATTTAGATAAATGCCATTCTTAACCACCCAATCTGAGACCTTAAGGCCTATAAATGCCAGTGCATTATCTGAAACAATTGAATCAGGAGTGCCAAACCTATGAATTAAATCATCATAAAAGTTCAGGACAACACTCTCATTGGCCTCCTTTAAGGCCATTGCTTCTATCCATCTAGTGAAATAATCTGTTGCAGTGATTATCCACTTGTGTCCTGCACTAGATGGAGGGTTGATCACACCTATGAAATCTATGCCCCACTTCATGAAAGGTTGGTCAACTTTGATTGGTTGAAGGGGCAGAGCAGCGAGCTTCTCTTTTCCTGCAAATAAGGCACACTTGATGCACTTCCTAACATAATCATGACTATCCTTGAAGATAGATGGCCAATAGTACCCGACCGTCATGATTTTATAAGCAGTAGTCCTAGGAGAAAAATGACCACCAGAGGGTCCATCATGGAATTCAAACAGGACATTTGCTACCCTTTCTGAATCTATGCATCTCAAAAGAACACCATTGTGATCTTTCCTAAAAAGGACATTATCAATCAACACAAAAAGAACAGATTGTAACCTGTAATATCTTCTTTTTGCTGAATCCAGCCCTTCAGGGCATTGTCCTATCTTTAAATAATGAATCATACTAGGCAACCAACCTGTTGCCATGGCTTGATTTTCTCTAGAATGCACCACCAGAGATGCATCCAGTGGCTCTGATTTCTTTACATTCTCATTCCCTACCAAATGCTCGCAAAGACCTCTACCTCTAACCAGCTTGGTAGTCTAAATATCTACATCATATTCCATCACCTTGGTGATCCAACCAGCTCTTTTCTCATTTAGATCCTTGGAAAGAAAAAACTCTTTGACACTAGGGTGAGTAACCTTTAAATGCACCTTGTTGTGAGTTAATAGATATCTGAATTTTTTTAGGCTCTTTACTACAGCAAGAACATGTTTTTCTACAAAAGAGTACCTATGTTCATACTCTTCTAAACCTTTGCTGAAGAAAGCAATAGGTTGCTCCAATCCTTCTGAATTTTCTTGGGTCAGCATTGAAGAGATGGCATCATGACCTCCATAAGCATAAAGGATAAAATCCTTTTTGAAGTTTGGATTCAACAGGGTAGGAGCCTCTGTCAAGGCTTCTTTAATAGCTTGGAAGTTGGCCTTTCCTTCTTTGGTCCAACTGAAAGCTGAACCTTTCTTCAACATGGCTATCAAAGGCTTGAGTAATTCTGCAATGTCAGGCAAGAACCTCCTAACAAAGTTAACCTTTCCTATGAAAGATTGGAGACCTTTCTTGTGATGTGGTAATGGTAGTTCCAAGATGGCTGCAATCCTTTCAGGATCTACTGTAATTCCTTCTTTGGATACTACATATCCCAACAGTCTTCCCTCATGGACTGCAAACACACACTTCTTGGGATTAAGGGATATCCCAAATTCTCTGCATCTTTCAAAAATCTGCCTCAAATGTCTCATGTGATCTACTGCATGCTTTGAGTAGACAGTTATGTCATCTAGGTAGACCAACACAACCCTGTACATGAGGCTTTTAAAGGCCATGTCCATTGCCTTTTGAAATGTGGCACCTACATTTGACAAACCAAAGGGCATCTTTTGATAAGCCATTGTTCCCCACTTGGTTGTAAATGCAGTTTTATATTGATCCTCCTCTTTTATCAGGATCTGATTATATCCAGAATAGCCGTCCAACAATGAGAATATTTTAGATCCAAAGACACATTGTAAAATTTGTTCCATAGAGGGTAGTGGATGGCGGTCTTTTAATGAAGCTCTATTCAAATCCTTGAAATCAACACATAACCTTAGCTCACCATTCTTCTTCCTGACAAGAACAAGGTTGGAAACCCAACTAGTATGCTTTATGGGATAGACGATACCACTCTCTATTAGTTTAAGCACCTCCTTGTGCATAAGCGGCTCGAGCTTGGGATTGACAAGCCTTTTCTTTTGTCTCACTAGTTTAGCATTAGACTCCAATTCAATGGTATGCTGAGCAAGGGCAGGATCGAATCCTTTGAGATCTTCATATTGCCAGGAAAAGACATCATTGAATTCTTTGAATAACTTAGTATAAGCTTGCTTTTCTAAATCAGTGTTTACTCTTCCAAATTGTATGCTCTTACCTAGTTCTAACTCTAATTTAGCACTATGTTCCTGTTGGACTACTAGGCCAGCTTTATCTTTCTTGACTTCATCATCCTTCTTGAAGATAGTCTCTAACGTAACAAGACCTTTAGGCATCTTATTAGATTTCAGCTGTATCACTTGATCACCATAGCTCTGTGATAACCTCTCTTGATTGTGCCTTGAAAAGACATCCTCTTCAAACAAGAACTGCAAAATCTTCTCATCATTGTCAAACACTTGCCAATTAATATTATTATCAAGAATTGAAGGTCTGACAATAATCTTGATATGTTGTTGGTCTGCTTCTTTTGAAATGCTATTGGGGATGTCAAACTGAGATCCAATGGCAGCCAACCTGTCGGCATTTTGATTTAACTCATAGGGATAGCAACAATGTTGAAAGCACAGAATTCTTCAATTGCATCCCAAATTCTATGTTTGTATGCTTTCATGGCATCATTTTTTGTTGCACTTATCCCTCTTACTTGGCTGACAACAAGCTCACTATCACCATAAACTTTTAAGGCCTTAAGCCCTCTCTTTCTAGCCCATTCCAGTCCATTGACTAGACTCTCATATTCTGCAGTGTTGCTGGTACAGGAAAAGCTGAATCTAAAGGTAGCATAATACCTTTCTCCCTTTGGGGACACCATCATAGTACCTCCACCAGAACCATGTCTACTTCTAGCCCCATCAAAATATAGCTCCCAAACTTGATCGCTCTGATCCTTTCAGTCAACATCCTTGCAAAGTTTGGGCTCCATAGCATCATTTTCTTGCAACAAAAGTTTCCCAAACCAGCATTCCAAACAACATGCTCTGATTCTCTTTCAACCAAGAAAAAATTAGGGGTATCCCCTATCTTAGTGCTTGCTTCACTAAAGGTTTGGAAATCACTGTTATCAAATATGGAGCAGTTAACATTGATTGTACTGGACACATAAGGCTCTACATGGTGTGCTGCCAACTTTTCTGACTTAATAGTAACCTTGGTACCATATCTTGTGTGAAATAACATGTGAGACCAATCAGAAGACAAATAACCACCTATCTTGGCTATGAACTCTCTCGATAAACATATAGGAAACAATGCAGGGAGATCTATGATATATATGTCAAGGAGGATGGAAAAATTAGGACTAGCATGTAAGATCAGACTGGTGTCCTTAGCTACACCTATAGTGCTGACTGGGGACCCATCAAGCTGTGTGACATTCTTTTGGAAGGGTTCATACTTCAGTCCTAATTGGTCAGCAACCTTATTGGGCATTACAGTGCCAGTAGCCCCATTATCTACCATGCAATTATGTACTAAAGAATTTCCAATGATTAAAGATACATAAAAGGGAGGAGGCTTTGAATTCCTACCTTGCATGGTATTGGCTCTGAGATTATTTCTTGGAGTCTCCCTTTCTTGATCAGTGTTAACCAACACTAGCTTTGCAGCCTCTTTTGTAGGGTGAGGAGCTGTCACCTTTGATATGGCTTTCTTCAAAATCTCAGGCTATCCTGGAATGGCCAAAGAGTCCCACATAGACATAGTGACATTCACTCTCTTCATGTTGTCCACAATGTTGTAAGGTGTCGTAGTGTGTACTCTTTGTTGTGCTTTTACTATGATGGGTTCTGCCTCCCTTGGAAATTGGCCTTCTATGCTTGTGATGGCTGGAGCCTTCTTTGTTGTGGCAGGAAAAGCTTGATGTGCCGGCTCTGTAGATGTAGTTGCTTGGGTACTAGAATCAGCTCTCTCCATGTCTTGAGCTCTCATTTTTTCTCTTATATGAGCAACAAAAGCATCATCGCTATTGACTCCATTGAAGTCTGGTTGCTCCCAATTGAAAAGAGCAGTCTCATGCTCCTGTGGCTCTTGTTGTGGAACTGATCCATTGGATGAAGCTTCTGCTTGAGCTTGTGAGGCATTCTGAACCATCAGAGCTTGGTTCATCCATCCATTAGAACATGTGGCTTGATTGTGGGGCTGATTGGAAGGAAAACACCATTCATTATCCATAACCATATTATTTTGAATAGGCACCATCTCCCTGACTGGATTTGCAGAATTAAGAGGTGTAGGGTTATATGGTTGGAATGGCCTCTGATTAAAAGCTTGCCTTTTCCCTTGATAGCCTCCTTGGTACGGTGGCCTATTTTGTTGATAAGGTTGTCCTTGATTTTGGTATTGCTGATTAGGACCTTGGCCTTGTGATTGGAAGGGTGGTTTGATGCCTTGATTTTATTTCTTCAAGTTTGTGACCTCCTTGGTCAAGGTCTGCAACAAGTTTGTCATTTCTTGTACACTAGTTTTCTGACTATTCTTCATCTCTTGCAACTCTTGAGAAAAATTTGTTACAAGCTCTTGACCACTGGTGCTAGCTTGAGGTGCTGATATTGTGGGAATAGGGGTAAACGGGGGTACTTGTGCAGGTGCAATGGGCTGAAGATTGGGAAAGATAGGCATTGGTGGTCTTCTAGCTATCATTCCTGCTTGAATCAAACAATTTTTAGCCCTGACAGCTATGTCAAAAGCTTGGGGTAAGGAAGTGCCTCCCATGGACTGGATCATGACAGATATTTGACCATTCAGACTTTGTAAATAGTATAAAAAGGCATGGTCTGCTAATGGTCTGACTAAAACTGGAATTCTATTCCATGTCTTAAGGAATCTACTATTGTAATCTGTCATTTGTTCTTGAGGGTCTCTCTTAATGGTTGTTAACTGCTCAACCAGAGACAACTTATCTGATTTATCCTCAAAATGCTTACTTAATGCATCCCCTAATTCATCCCAAGAAGTAATAGACCCAACAGTTAAAGTTCTGAACCATTCAAGAGCTTTACCTTTTAGAGATGTTGCTAATAACTTGTTGGCTACATCTTCTTGAATAATGTTGTGGATACTGTAGATGGTAGTCACATCTCTTATGTGCTCAAAGGTTGTGGTCTGCCCTTCACTTGTGAAATTGGGCAAGCTTTTTAGTGCCACCAGAGGCACATCATGATGCACTGCAAAATTTAATGGACTTCCCTGGTTGAAACGTGCAAAGGCAAAATTTCTAGCCATTGCAGGAGCTGGAGCTTGAGGATTAACAACTATGTGGGCTACACTTGCTGGATTTGAATCTTCTTCTTTGAGGTCTATGTTTAGAGATCTTCCTCTTCTTCTGTAATGAAAAGCAAAAAGTCTCTTTTCTGATGAATCAGGAGGTGTTGACTGAACTCTCCTTGCAGGGGATGTCCTTTGAGCTGACCTGCCTTTGTAGCTTCTTTTCAAGGGCAACTCTGAAAATTCAGTGAGTTTTGAGTTCCTAGTTTCAATCTTTTTCATATACCTTAAACAAGGCTGGCCTGAAACTTTGACACCAGTGGAGTCGCTAGATATACTTAGTGAAGTATCCTATTTTCCTATATTATGTAACCTATATATCAGAGATGACATAATTTAAACAAATGAACCTCTTTTGCGGTCCCACTGGGCGTGCCAAAAATGTTATACACTGAATTTGTGCCTCTGATCTCAAGCTCTCTTGGTCTTGATAATCTAGTATAACAAGGGAATCATCTCAAGGTTGTGGGACCTCTACTAACCGAGATGAGACCTCTAGATTCTAGGCTGGTTCCTCTTGGTTAATCACCTTAGCTTGCGCTTAAACAGGAAAGTAAAAAAAAACTTTTGAGGGAAAGGGTTAGAAGGAATGCATGAAAGGGAAATAACAGAAAGCAAACTACCTACTAGGCGATACACCGAAAATAAGGCTTAGATTTCAGTATAAAGGGATGAAACCAATGGAGGAATTAAGTCTAATAAGTCACAACTCACTAGATAGGCTTGCATAAGTATTTCATAGGAGGTTCTTGAACAAAAGACTCAACCTATGACATGCAAACAAACATCCTTTTCTGCAACTAGGTGTAGGAATGAGATAAGACTGCTAGGGGTTGTAGTATACCCACAAAACATCTAAATCAGATCAGGCACAGGAAACACACAAAATTGTAGAAAGCAAGAGGAACTAGGAACCCCAATTTCTATTGACAACATTCATAAAATTCAATCCAATAAGAGACAAACTCAGACAAGAAGGCATGAGGACAATGAGAGTGCCATAGAATGCTTTGCAATATTTGAATTTATCAATGAAAACTTACAAGATGTAGAAAACCAGAGAGCAGGAAGGAATGCTACAGATAGTTTTCCAAGAAAGAACCTTTTTTTCTTTACAAAATGTTAATTCTGAGCACTAAGGCTCTTAAAAAACCATATATACAATACTCACTGCACATAGGAAAGAGTCCAAAACTAACTAGGGGTACAGATTTTACAATAAAATAATCAACCCCAGGTCGATCCAATCTAATCATAAAATGTCTTCTGAAAATATCTTGATCAAATCAGATATATCATACTTCTTCCTTGAGCCCATCCCTGTACTACAATCAACCCACAGACAAGCAACTTGGATTCATCAATTTCACTACGTAAAAGGCCACGCCATGAATGCACTGATTGGTACCTCTTCGGGACAAGAAACGACCCATGACGGCCTCCCAGACCTCTCCTTTACTTTCCTTTAACTGTGCATGTCCTGGAGACATGAATTTTTTAGCTACCCTACCGTTGCAACATTCATAGAAGAAAGCCTGCCAAAAGACCACACCGCTTGAAATGAACATTGGTCGCATGATCGCATGATCCCAATAGGCTTCATGCGATCATGCGACAGGCCTTTAGAATCTACCAGTCTGCCATGCAAGACACCTCGATCACAAGATGACACCACAAATTTTAACCCCAGCTTCACCGGTCCTATGATCGCATGATCCCAAAAGGCTTCATGCGATCATGTGACTAGCCACTTAAAACTATCTCCACTACCACATAAGACATCTGGGCCCGCAAGAAATGCCACCAATTTTTAGCTACTAGTGAGACTGTAAGCTGTTTGTCGCATGGTTGCATGAGGTCAAGAGACCGCATGCGATCATGCGACCAACAGCATACGTTAACCACTGACTACCGGCCCCAGAACCACCGAGATGGTTAGTCACATGGTCGCATGCGGTAAAAAAGAGCTATGCGATCATGCAACTAGGCACTTTTAGGAGGGATAAAGAGGCGCGACCAAGCTAGGATATTTTCTTAAGTGTTAAGGTGACCCACAAGGATGACAAGAGAATTTAGGATAGGCCGTGGGGACCTAGGGAATGGTGTGCAAATGGTCACATAGGGCAGACCAGGCCAAAAATGCATAGGATGGAAAATTGGGCAACAGTTATAATCACTCATTATGAATGAGATAGGAGGATGAGAGGATGAATTTATCCATTGAACACATCTATGGATCAGACTAAAAGCTTCAAGAACCAGAACAACAAAAGGTGAGTTTGGTTATCAAGAAACAAGAATAGAGGCTACCAAGCAATATAGGTATTATTCAATCACATTAAGTGATATAATTATTCATTTAAATTTAAATGGATCTGTAATCAGCAATAGGAGATTGCATACACTAGGTCTAATTGTAATTTTCTCTCATTCTAACAAGTGAAGCAAAGTGTAAAAATCTTTTCAAGGAAGGTGGTTTTAACCATCCAATTGTAAATCTCTTAACCGAGTGCACACTCAATAGTGTTGTGAAAGCTCTTAACATAGTAGACTTTATTAGGTCTCCACAGATACTCTTAACAGGGTAGATCATCATAAGTGATCAAATTGTAAGCCTTAACAGGACCCTTCCAATATGTAGATAGTGAAGAATTTGTGGGTGCCATTCCCACCATAGTTTTTACTTCCTAACAGGAGTTTTTTGGGATTTCATATCTTGTGTTATGTGTCAATTACTTTCATCAATGTTTCTATGAATGTTCACATGTATGGTTAAGTTAATGAATTGATATATCTTACATCAAGATAGTATAGAATAGATGGTTTGATAAACAATTGATTACACAAAGATTAATTGATAAAAGGATACAAAAATTTTAGAGGTACTTATTCACCCCTCCCCTCTCAGTACACAATTCCCATTAATTCCAATAGTAATGACCAAAATAATACAGGGCCCCTATATTATTTTGGTTGTTATGGCCATCCTCCTCCGCTCTATAAATTATTCCTTATCTATGGTTTTTGGATCTTGCAGTGTCAACTTGGAACTGGAGGAGTGGTTATTGTGTTGCATCGTCTTGGTATACCACTCAATTATTTTGTGTCTCCAAAAAATTATGACCATGATGCCTACATTTATGTTTCTCAGATGTTGTGTCCCAGGACCCCTTATGAATTTTTATGACCCTTTATGATCCCTAAGAATACATCTTAGAGGTCTTAAAGTTTTGTAAAGGGTCATAAGAGGCTCCTAGGAGGGGCCAGATGAGCTTCCACCTTCACGTGGTTGGACATATTAAGTAGAGAATGTTAAACTATTCTCGAAACAAAGAGAAGCTCAATATTTTAAGGTCTCACAACATGCATGAATTTTTTTTAAAAAATATAGCATACCATTGCAATTGCAATGGAATTAAGATAATGATCGATGCCAGAGCACTACCTACAATGTCCACATGTTAGAAATAGATGATAGTTGGACATCGCATATACAACATATCCATCGCACACTCACCATAATTGTGACACACATAATGTGTAAGATGTTGGAAATAGACGATAGTTGGACGTCACATATACAACATATCCGTCGCACACCCACCGTAATTGCGACACACATAATGTGTAACGACGACATGTTAACCATTGTAGATGGTGCATGTTGTGACGGTCAATACCATCACAATTATGATAGTATTCATAGAACGACCAACTCCAAAGCACTACATGCAACGTCTAGATGTCGAAAAAGGCTGACAGCTAGATGTCACATGTACAACATATTTTTTGCATGCCTGTTGTAATTGTGACACTCATAATGTGTAATAATGGCATGTTAACCATCATAGCCAGTGTATATTGTGACGATCAACATCATCACAATAATGACAGACATACTGTCTGTCGGTGATTCCGATACCAAAATTGCAACACCGGTCTATGTCGCTTGATCGACAAGGTAGTATCAGAATTGTGACACCTAGTCGTCAAAAAAAGGACTCAGATGTACTAGTGAGAGATATAAAAATCAAGAGCATAACTTCTCCTCAAACTAAAATTCAAATAAAAGCACAAAGCATAGCTAGAAACCAGAGCCAAGAGGGCTTTAACACTAGCCACAAAAGTCAAAATCTAGAAAATAGAGCAAGCAACACGTCACTGTCTGCAATAAGGAACAAACCAAAATAGATCAATGCATACTAGAATGGTGACACCCAACCTCAAAAAAGTGGCACAACCCAAGCTAGGAATAGAGAAACTAGGCCACAATGCAAGTGCAGTGAAGGAAAGAATACCCAAACTAGGTTAAAGACAAAAAATCCATGAGCCTAGAATAGAAATGAAACAATAGTATCCCATAGACAAAACCCAACCAGCAAGGTGAGACACAAAATGCGAGGGAGACAATGTATAAGAATGGAGCTAAAAGGACACTGAATAAAGGGGTAAGAAAAGACATGGATAAGGAAAGCTCAATCTCACCAACAAAGTAGAAGGTCCAACACTATGTAGATTAGATACCCAAATAGAGCATAAAATACATGGTAAAGCAAGAATAAGGGCACAAAAAAAGGTGATATACTCTTTGAATGTGATTTTCTATGAGATGCATGGCATGATTTTATGATTAAGAAATTTTAAACCTTTTTAAGACTTTGATACTGCACTCCATAATAATACTTTGGGAAAGAACACAAAATTCCATTAAAAAAGAACTTGAAAGTTGTATTTCATAGTTTTTAATTCATCTTTGATTGTCTACATTGTCTTAAGCTCATTTATGCATATTAGGTTTATCTTACATTGCAATCATGTCACCACACTTTTTATGAATATTCAATAGTGCTTGCATTTCTAATTTTCAACACTCTTAAACTTAAGGTGACATAGGGGTTCTATAATGGCCACATATGTGTTTTCTAAAATTATTTTTCCATTGGGTTACAAAGAAGACTCCAAGTCCGCTCATAAAGTGTGTCTTAAAGATCTATGTCGAAATGAGGTTTGTGTCAAAAACTATTTTTTATACTTAATAATATAGTAATTTTATTTGTGATTTATATAATATGTGTAGTTTTATTGCTTATGATGTAATTTATAATCTCTTTAAAGTATAATTTCTCTCCGGGGTCAATAATTCTTGGAAGCCTTGTGACATTAAGTAGCTTGAGTTGGAAAAATTTCAAAGGGCTTCTTCTTATTGAATTTTTAAGATTTGTTAGAAATAAGATTATGCAATTTATTATATTTCTCAATAAAATATAAGATAAATTATACTCATATGTTATCCCAAGTTCATATAATGACATGTGAGGACCACAATAGGATATACATACATACACATATACTTTTATCAAGGATGTTATGTCCTGCCCTCCTTAGCATTTTATACTTAAACTAGTCTATGACATCATTATCATTAGGCACATCATACATGCCCCCATAATAAATTTTCCTACTAAACTCATGATTGCCACTACGTACTTATTGTGTGTCTTCGCATCATACCTCCTTAGGGGTATGGGAATTTGCTAATAGCCTCTATACTTTGACATTTATATCCATCCAACATATGGTTTTTTATACTTAATATCATGATATATTTTCTTATTACATAATACATGATTATTTAATTACTACTTTATATAATTAACATACATACTAATCATTTATATTTGCATTCCATTTATCATTTTTCCTTCTCATAGAATTTCTTTCATTTATAGATACAAAAAATTGTAGGTTGAATATATTAGCTCTGACATTCACATGTTGATATTTTAGGTAGCGACATGCTACATATGAACCAACTTTCATGACCACATTGATAATTATTTCATGAAAACTTAGCACCTCATCCATCTTATTATCCCATGACTACTAGAAGAATTGAGGAACATTTACCATTTTATCAAACCCATTTTTAAAATTTTTTTTGTAAGAATGTCTTAATCCTTATTGACACCTTTATAGTACTCTCAATTTTTATGTTTTTGTAACTATACATTTATTTTTTTCATTTTCAAATGGTATCTAGATCTGATAAAAACTAAGATAGGTTACTATAGAGTGTCTTGGCAACTACTTGCAGTTGCAAATGAGACATTCCTAGGTGCCATGTGTCTATAGAATAAATAGGAAAATTTTGGAAACCTCTTTTTCTCTTCAAGATCTTAAGATTCTTTCACATTTTATGTACATTGGATTGATTGGTAGACTTGGGAAGAAAATTGGGGACTAAATCCTTTTGGTACCATGAGATCAAAAAGAAAAAAAGAATGCCTATTGGCATCTTTACATAGTTTAAATAAAATATTTGGAAAAGATATATTCACTAGTGGCATGTTCAAATGATCTAGAGTTGACCAAAATTAAGATGGAGTACTATGGAGGGACTCAACATCCACTTATAGATGCAATTAGTACTATGGAGGTATTCTAAGGTCCAATGAATTTAGCTAGAATAGATAGGGAAAAAATTGGTAGTTTAGGCTCTTAATGCTCTTTAGAGACTTCCTCAACATAATGTTTCTTAACAACATTAGAAGACTAGGAAAAAATTGGGATCATAAATTTTCATTCATCCACAGACCTAAACCTATTGACAAATTTGTTCTAGCCCCATAATGTATAAAACATAAGACATACCTACTGACACCATTGAATTGCTCTTAGATGACCTATTTTGTAAGTTTGCATTCATTCTTGGCACAAAAAAATAGTGCCAAGCTAAAACAATTTAGAGAGATTATTGTGGAGGCAATCCACATCAACCTATAGGTTCACATAGAACATTTATTAAAACCGTAAAATCAGAGAACCACATTGTCATAGTTTAGCATTTTTTTTGTGTGTTGTATAATTTTGAAGTCCATGTAAACATAAGTAACATAGGTTTTTTAGGGTTTGTTAAATAGAAAACATGGCCAAAGTTTATATCAATCTTTTCAAAATATTTAGAAAAAAGACTATTGCATTGAAGAAGTAAACAATGCACTAGTAATGGGGCTTCAAGTAGGTGTTAAAATGGACTTGCAATTCACTAACAATATGACTCATCATGCATAATTAATGTCATTATTGAAATATTTTATATGTTAAAATATACCCAAAGTTTATGTGCATGTATGCTACTCTATAAGAAAAATGGTGAAGATAATGTGTATGCAATTAATTTGCACATAATCTTTCTAAAACATGGAACTTGGTCACTTTGTTAATCACATGCCAGCCAACACCAAAAATTAATGAATGTTTGTAGGCACTTTCTACAATTTGCAAAAATTATCAATTAATTAAATCTAGGACATTACATTGTGTACCAAACCTACCCTAGTGCGGCAATTCAAAAATACTGAGGGATCCACTTAGCATTGAAGTTTTGTGGGGTTGCATTAGGACTGTATCAGAAGGACTATTTAGCTACCCAATGTTCTTAGGATACTATCTATGGGAGAAATTGCAAAATCATTCAATATGTTTGGAATAAGTCTACACCATTTACACAGTGCAATGTTTTCCACAGATAGACTCTTTCCCTAATGTTTGAGTCTTTCATCAGTATATAAGTGGTTTTATTCAAAAGTTTACCTAGCAATGCAATTTGGACAAGATGGCTTGGGGTTAGCTTGTTGCAGACTAATTTTCCGAAATGAAGCCTTGTACATGCAATGAAACATTGTAAATTGGTGAGAAGTTCAACACATGCTTAAGAACTAGAGATGGAATATGCAACTTTTCGGGGTCTGCTGTTGTGAATGATAAAACATATGACTTAAATATACAAAACCAAATATTGACTGACGAGATGAGAATTATTATCCAATAGTAAATTACAAGTACGTATTGATTATAGACCTGGATCGTCTTCGAATGCCTCAGGGAGGGTGTTATGTAACGTCTATTTCTGTGATTTGCGGATCGGACTTTATGTATACTGAGGCTTAGCGCAAGTCACGTTTGTGCGCTCGAGGCATTTGCAACGTGATCAACGGATGGGGCCAGGAGCGGATTTATCCGAGGCATTGATGCATATCCCGATGGGGCGCCGACTTGTTCCTTCCACGATGCGGTAACGCCTTTATAAAGCGAGGGATGCTGAGGCATTTGTGATCCATCGATCCAGATCGGAAGACTGCATTCAGAGAGCAGCGAGCAGCGGACTGCACTGAAAGAGCAGTAAGGCGAGACATTTAGTCATTCGGATTCAGAAGCTAACAGAGCTGAGGATTGCGAATTTGGTGTCTTGCATTGAGGGATCGGATCGGAGCAGGGGCATTCGGATTCATTCGGACTTGGATTCGGATTTGGAGTCTGCATTTTCGCAGATAGGAGCAGACCAGGAGCAGCAATCGATCAAGATCGAGTAAGAAAGATTTGAGGCGATCTGTGCAGACTGGAGACACCGAGTTGGAGAAGAACATTAAAGCGAAGAGTAGTGCATTACAAGGAGCTGTCTTGGTGAATGCAACTCATCCTTCTTTGGGTCTTCTTGTAATCGAGCTAGGAGCTCAGTTGTATTTGTAACTTGCAGAACAGTGGAGTGCTTTTCAACACAGCTGGTTCTGATTTGTGCAAAAGTATTTATTTGGGGTTTAGCCCCACCCACTCGTTGTGTTCTGTGATCATCCGGATGGGACTGCAGTGCTTTGTGTTTTAAGTCCGCATCACTTTTCGCCGTGCAGCGTTAGTTAAGTCATTTATGCTTGGGAGATATTCTTAGCTTCCGCATTGTGTTTAGGCGTATTCTGGGTTCTCACTGCGAGATCGCCAGTGCCGAGCGACTTGCTCCCAAGGGTCGCTACAGAGGGAATATTAATGAAAAGATGAGATCTGGATCTTGGATATTCTAATATATTAATATAATATCAAAACATGTTACTAAAGAGTCCAACAGTAATTTTGAGAATTGACTTCTTCCACATTAAGTTTTCATCCTATATCTTATCTATTTATTTATCATTTCTTCTTTCTGTATTAAAATCAAGTAAAAATGACCTCAAATAGTGCAGATATAAAAGCATAACATTGATATTAAACTTCTGCACAGTAAATTATAAAGCTTCCCTCTAATTATGAATACTTGCAGCAAGAGAAATAAAAGAGAATATAGAGAATCGTTAAATAGCTTACCTTAATACCACTTCACATAAGATACGATTTTCATAAAGCTGATCCCACTTCATAGTTGGTAATGTTGCAATCTTCACCCTAGGCATGGTGAATACTTAAGATTGCTCTACTGCTCAGCTATTTTCTAATCGTCTCTGGAAATCTATATATCTTGAACTAGTTGACCTGTAAATAAGAAAAATAACACTCACAGTGTGATGCATGTATATATGAAGTTAACAACTTTGCTAAATTGTCTCATAAAGGTGAGGAAATAATACACATTGCTCAAAGATAACAACTCAACTAATCGGGAAGTTAAAGATGTGAGTGATGCTGAACCTATTGAAGAACTTGAAATTAAAGATGGCGAAGAAAACGTTGGATAGCATATTAAGACTGATGAGAAACAATTACTGATCAATGAAATGTCTTCGCAGATTGACCGTATCTAAGAACTCTCTTTGATGCAATTGCCCAGATTTATCGATGAAAAAATGAAACTGCATAGCCAAACAAGAAACATAGTAAGAAAAATCGCACATAACAGGCAAAGAACAAATAATTTGAATGTAATTTAATAAATCCACATTTCCCCATTTCCACATCTATAGAGTGTGAAACATGTGGAAGCATAGCCAGGGCACATGGCTCTAAAAGAAAAGTTGCCACGTTATTCAATTTTCTTCTTACATAGTACCATTCTATTTTTAGCTATTTTTTTCAAAGGGAAAATAAAAATACCGCTGGCAAAAAAGAGGCCAGCCAATAGAAAAAAAAGGAGATAAAATATATAAATCTCAATTTAATAGAAATATTTGCCTAGATCATAGGATAAAGGGAGGATGTGTGATTCCCAAGAGGCAAAGTAATTCAATTCAGTGCATCGAAAACATTAGTCTTCTGCTCTAAAGGCAGGGACTAATAAGCCAACATAAGATAAATGTAGGCAAGAAAAATGATGTATCTACCTGAAGAATTGATGTGTGTGGAATAATATGGGACTTCAATTATGTTCTTGAACTTAATTTTGTACTTAATAAAATCTCTTGTGTCTAAATGATAAACATGTTATGTAGGTACTAGAGAATGAAAAGAAAATGTAAATATAATTATAAGAATGAGAAACACAACATTAGAATTACTATCATGGTTAGGACACATGGATTCCCTTTCATTCTTAATGAACATAAGAAAGATCACTATGTCTATATGACTTTGAAATTTTGAAAAGTTGTGGACTCATACAATGGCAATAAAATTAGTAACTTTTACTAAAGATATACCACATATTTACCGAGAAGAGTTTATAAGCATAAATAACAAAACAAGACGCTTCATCTGTTAAGTTATATAGAAGCTATGGCTTATCAGTGAGGACTCCAAACATCTAGGGAAGAAGAGGACCTAAAGTAAAGTGTATGCCCTTCATCTTTCTTTTTAGAGGGCGTAGGAACATCTTTAATCAACATGTGTTGCCCTTTCAGATGGAAAATGTGTGAACTTGCATGAGGAATCCACCACGCTTGCATCCCACATTCCTCTTCTCCCCCACCCAACAAGAATCTCTCACCGGTCTCCTCTTTTTCCTTATCATGTCCATGGAAATACTTTCTATTACAATATAAATGAAAAGAACCCAAAAACCATTAGGAATCAGGATAATTATGAATCTTTTTCAAAACCATTAAAAAATTAGAAATGGGTTAAAATCGAACCATCTTCATACCTTGAGGCCAAATTGCTTGCACAACTTTCCTTTCTTACCATTTTCAAACCGTTAACTTCAAGAATCACTGGAACTAAATTCTTGATCATACTACCTACTCCCTTGGAGGGCATTGTAAACATTGAATTTGTATAACTTCTATAAGTTTGTTTAGATGCACTAGCAAAACTATTTATAAGTTTGATTCAATGTATTAGTTGAATTTTATATGAAAGGTAGTGAATATGATGCCTGACAAATCATTATGAACCAAATAAATCTATGCATTTTCTGAAAGCTCATTGATATGTTTTTGCGTGAGTATTAATTAATATTTCACTATTGTTGTCACTTCTTTCCTCAACTTATACTTTGTCACATGGGGAAGGAGGAATTGATTATGTTGGGTTTGAGTTTATAGAGTGCGAAATGTCTTTCGGATTTGAGAAAAAAAAAAGAAATAATTTGAAAAGTTTACACAATCTATCAATCAAGGCTTCTAACATAGTGCATGTAAAAAATCATAAATAATTATCATTTATATTCATAATTAAGAAGATCTTACATTTGTAAAATTTTGATACTCTCTTTAATGAAATCATTTTGTTTGACCAAATTCAAATAACAAAAATGTCATTAGCACAAAATGCAAGGTCAAAAAAGGAGGATGAAATATTTAAACTAATTAGGTCAATCGACTACTTAGAAAGTATTTCAAAAGTAAAAATCAAAGCAAAATTTTTATCTTAAAAAATAGATATTTGTCTTTTGATTCTCTCTTTTGTAATCTTTTGATTTCTTTCAGAAAATAGAAAATAGAAATAGATATTCATTATTGTTAGATACCTATTTGTAAAAGTGTTTTATGTTTTAGGAGATATTGATAAAATCCATCATAAATCATTTATAAAGCTTATCAATGTCCCCCACAAATACTCACCCTCTAAAAGCTCATTATTTCTACACATTACTGATAAATTGTGCTTTTGTATAGTTTTGATTCTCTCAATCATGAGGGTGCTTTGGTTTTGGTTGTAAAATGAACAACAATAGTCACCATATATTCAAAAGGAATGGGAATCTAAATTGAATCCATAAAGGGAAATAATAGCGCAAGGGGATTATAAGAAAAGTTTTGGTGGATATTCTTGGAAGGTGAAACTTTTTAATTAGTTTATTCCATTAGGCTAGTATTGTAGTAATAATTTTACATTTTTTTTCTAATGATTAAAAGAATAGGCTAGATAAAATAGAATGTAGTATTTTCTATTTTGTTATAAAATTGATTTTTGGTACTGTAAATGTATATTTCTTAAGTTAAAACTTACATAATTCATTGCTTATATTTCTATAAATGTGATTAAATGTCCAAGTTTTTTTTACGGATAAGTTAAAGCTTTATTTAATATGGGTATAATTTAAATAGAATTGAAACTAAGATTATTAGTAATTTATTTATATTTTTTAACAATTATTATATTAAAAAATAAAATTTATTTATTATCATAATTATAAGTAATATCAAATTATAATCATAATTATAGGATTCTATATTAAATAGAATATACTTAATTAAATATAAATTTTATTTACAAAATTAGAAAGAAAATACTAGCTGTTATGTGGCATTTGTCTAACCTCAAATGATGCTGAATTAGTTTCCAATTTTGAATATAATGAATTTTTAAAAAAGTGACTACATTATTGAAACCTTTGAAAATGTTAAACATAAAATTGAAAAAGTTGTAAAATATTATGAAACACCTAGATCGATAAAAATAGAATCGTAGAAAAGGAAAAATATGAATATTAAACCATGCTACGAAAATTGCATTCTATAATCCAATAGGTTGATAACATTTACAAAATTTTGTAAATAAAACACATGAATAATGCAACTCAATGTATCCTCAAGTTACATAAGAAGATAGGACCTTTGTGAAGAAGAAAACACACTTCATTAAGATATCTAATAAATCTATATTACTCGCTAGAATTAGTTACTATGAGTCCTCCACCCCAAAGTTCTTTCCCTCCATACCACACCTAATTCACTAATTTTCCCAAAAAACTCTAGTTCTATGGTTAATCTAACTCTCATATTGTGGTTAATATATATCTCACAAACCCATATGATTTTATTAATTAATAATAGTTTATAGTTAGATGATTTTATTAATTAATTATAGTTTATAATTAAATTAATATATGAGAGATATTATTTTTTAATACTATTTTAGTAATCTATTGGATTTCTATAGTCTTGAAAAAATATTATACTAGTACAACTCAATTTATGAATTTTAACTCAAACTAAAGATAAATAGTATAATTTGTTTTATAGATAAATAATCTAATAAATATAATATTTTTGTAAATTTATTGCATTAATATAGATTAAATAATATAATTACCATTATGATATAAAATAATAATTAACTTGTTTAAAAGTTAATTTATAATTAATATACCAATAATTTTAAAATTATAATATACAAAATCTTAATTTAAAAATAATGATTCTAGTAATGGAGTTATGAAGGTTAATCTTACTAAAAATCCTCAAGATGGAGTGACTTGGAGCACCTCATAAGTTGGATGGATCAAAATAAATTTTGTTGGGGATGTGAAAGGCAATCCTTGACCCAGTCATGCTAGATGCATAACAGATGATCAAAATGGAAATATCCTTCCAGAAAGATCAATTTTCCTTGGGGAGGACATAGACAATCTCACTAAATTAAGGGCCACTCTATTTGGGCTAGAATTGGGAAGATGGATTAATGTGAGCCGACTACACCTTGACGAAGATTTCCCCATCACCATCAATGCCATAAGGAAAAATTTTACACTTAATTGGAAGCTTGATCAATAATTAACACCAATTTGAGAATTAGTCAACACAATTTTGAACTTCAAGCTGACTCGTGTATATTTAGATGGAAATGGTTAGATGATTGTGGAGAGAGTGGTTAGATGATATAGATTTTTTTGACTAAGACAAATTACACATCTTTATTTACTTAAAATAAACTTAATGAGATTGAGGCTTTCAATCATTACTTATTGCCACTCAATGTGACAACAAAATCTACATGATATACATCAAAGATGCATTCATTTGTGTACCATTTATCCTCAAGCATAATGGAAATTAATGATTACAAAACATGTCATGATGGTTTTTTTGTGAATAAAGATGATGTGCCTATCCCTTGCAATGTCATTGGAAGATGAACCAACTTGAAAAGGACAAAGCCTTGGGTCATACAAAAACTTTCACCTTTAAAAAATTAATCACTTGATCTAGTGCATATTAGTGAAGAGTTAATTTGATATTTTATAGATGGTATCATTATGTCATGGAGTGGTGGTGGGTGGCATCAAAATTTGGAGGACAAATTTTAATCTGTTATTTATTTCCTATGATAGCTCTCATTTGCTCATTATTTTTGTCTAGGATTGTAAAGAAAATGGGCATAAAAATAGACACCCCTTTTAGACTAATTTCTAACCAAAGGGAAATGTCTCATTTAGGGGAGGCGATGAAGAAAAGGCTTGAATCCATACTCAACTATTTACATGGCCCAATATTTCATGAGGTGAAGGCAACATGAGGGGACGAATTACTAAAATCCTGCCATAGGCATCAGGTCACTATCAATGTCTCTACCATGTTCTTGGTGATAGTGGTGAAGATGGAATAGTCAAATGATGGGATGAAACTATTATTTTATAAGGTCTTCTAAGAATTATTTCTTGGGGAATTGGATATTTTTTTGGCAAATGTGGGTGGGAAGATGAGGATTCCATTGAGCTACAAGATTATTTTGTAGGTTTTTGTGATGGGAAAGAAGTGTCCAAGATGTCAATGCTTTCTACATTTAAATCTAAGATCTTTGAAAGCCAAAATCCTATCATTAATTGGAATATTATTTTTACAAAAAAGTTGTTGGAGGTAAAGATGAATGAAGGAGTGATTGGAGAAAGGAGTATTTGGAAAAATATGACTAGACAACAAGGTTCATTAAGAATAATTTGATGTTGTCATCAAATAGGAAGCGTGAGAGGAGGTCTTGAATAAGGGCCTTGGTTAAGTTTGGCTAAGATAATATTTCATGAACCTTGTGTACCTAAATCTCTGGTTAGAGAAAATGTTAAGGGAAAGAAAAATATGTGTATTGAATAGTGACTATTAACATACTATTGAATATTTTTATTTGTCATATAAGAAAAATAGGTGTATAGAAAAATGACTACTAACATACTATTGTGTATTTTTATTTTTCATATAAGAAAAATAGGTGTATAGAATAATGACTATTAACATACCATTGTGTATTTTTATTTTCCATATAATATATGCATGCTTAGATACTACATTGGTATATACCCTTAGTATGGGTTATTAGTTGGACAATGTTTGGCACTTTAATGTTTCTGCCGG
Organism: Chamaecyparis obtusa; assembly: GCA_027943335.1. Taxonomy (NCBI): domain Eukaryota; kingdom Viridiplantae; phylum Streptophyta; class Pinopsida; order Cupressales; family Cupressaceae; genus Chamaecyparis; species Chamaecyparis obtusa. Next base: position 1,677,753 of record BSBK01001782.1, read on the forward strand.
CACCATTTTGTACTATGTGCTCCTCATTTTGTGAATAGAAACACGGTTTGGCTAGAGAGTAGTTTATGTTATCTGGTGATGCCTATGTGCATCAAGGCTCTCTCTGCTATGAATATTTATGTAATTTTCAATATGATATAATACATAGAGCGCTACACCATAAGCAATAATTAATCTACTAATTTTTTTTTAAATAATGAAACTGTTGTTTTAGCATAATAAAATATATTATTTATGAAGGGATCCATTTACAACAACAGTTGAAACACTTCACTGATAAGACTACCATAAAAGTTCAAAATTACTCTTATAATAATAGACTTCAGATTAAATGGAATCTATTTTAATAAAATAAATCAAACTTAATTTGAATGCCCCTGACAGGGTCACTTTGCCTCTATTAGCATCCAATTGTGTTATGAGGAGTTTACAAAGGAATTTGATTCAAATGACCTCCAAAAAATTCCAGCGTAGAGCATATCTCCCCTCGACTAGTTCTCACTCGATGCTATAGAATCCTTACTTAAATAGTCATTGAGTGGGGTGTAAAGGAACAATGTTTAAATTCTATTTGATTTTAGTTCACCATTAAACATCAACCTATTTTATAAGCAAGCTCCTAACCAACTTCAGAGACAATGGAGTCATATATCAACTTCAAATATGACAAAAGGCAAATGGATTTTCTGAACAAGATCAATAAATGGAGAGTGGCATAGGTTTTTTCTATTCCATGGTGGGAACATCGTGGTGTCAATTTAAGAGGTGCTAAGGTTGTTTGTCTTCACAAAGATTTTGTTATATACTATTAAGTTTTTAAACTTCAAATGATGAACAAGTACAAACCTTATATACTTGTTCAAATAAATTTGCATTGATCCAAAATATTTGAAACATCATCATACTTTATCTAGAATAGATTATTTAGGTAAAGACTAGGCAAGTTGATTTAAACAATTAAAGTATGAAGTAATCAATATGCTATGCAAGTAAGTAGTACATATCATCGAATTAATTCATAATACAAAAGATCATATTCTAGATTTCATGAAGAAGCACACATTCCTTTACAAGTTCTCCACCATTATATTAATTCATATGTACCAACTAGAAGTACTTATTTACCATTTGAGCTCATCGTTGAGCACTGATATGCATATATAACAATATTTATCATTGAGCACGAATATCTATACATAGCACTTATTAGCTCTATATATAGATAGATAGAACCTAAACCCTAATTTTTGTCAGTTAAAGTGAGGTTTTTGCCAGTTAGAGTGGGTAGTGGCTAAATTTTTGCAAAAGAAGTTTCCTTTTGGACTGCATGTTAGATCCCCATCACCAAAGACACACAAATATTGCATTCCAAAAACACCACTACCAGTAATGTTGCCATGGTTGATTTGTACTAACCAATCTTCTACATTCACACAAACAACAAACTGAATCTTAGTATTATGACATCCTAAAAAACTAAAACTATAGGAGAGTATAAGCCAATTATAAACCTAAAAACAACGTTGCTTGTTGTGTGTTCTATGCTGGATTGGAAATGATAAAGATTAATGACCATGTCATCTATTTATAGTTCGTGGAAAGATTTTTCTTTTTTTGGGTAGAAAATGCCATTATGGGTATCTGTAATTATCAAAAGTCTGGTTGCGCTCTAGTTGGGGGTTTATTTTCTCATCATAAATTGCTTACGAAGCATGAATGTATGTTAACATATATCAATATCCAAATGACACTAGAGCAACAAAACTTTTGGTTTGTGATGAATAGTTTGCAGGGTGCGGTTAGGGCTTTCAGAAAGGAGAAAGAGTCATCCATCAAATGCACAGTGTCAGCTATGCTCGACATCATAGTATCCCCAAACATTTCACTACGGTCTCTCAATCAGGCAATGGCACAATCACCATCCGCAGGGAATTCTGTCCATCCACCCAATGTCCCAGACCTCAATTTGTCTCCCGATTTAAGAGTTCATCAGAATGCGGGCTACGTTATACAGGGGGTATTGCAAAGGCAAAATGCAGCTGATGGTTTGGATGGGTGGATCACTGAAATCCACTTAGCACCTCCAGTCGGATGGGGTAACGCATGGAAAAGTCAAGGATATCTGCAGCTCACAGACTTTGAAGCCATGGAAGAATAGATGTGTTGCTAGGGCTATTTAGCAGGGTATGAACTTTTTGAAGTATAAACGCTTGGGATTTTGGGCATGTGTCACATTTTGAATTTTGTAAGCCCATTTCCCTTCCAACTTTGTAATAGCCTCGGGTGATACTACATATTGTAATAGGTGATGATGCTGGGTTTTCTTCTTGTATTCTTTTCTAGCTGAACCTTTGAATCAGTTTTATATATAATAATATATTCAGTGGCTAGTCCACTTTTGATTAAATTTTTTTTTTTATCAAAAGTCTAGAATAACAAGCTTTCTTATGCTTCAACATTGTGTGGTATTTCCGGTTCTCCGACTCATGTCTTTTAACCACAACAAATGATTTTGAGAGTTTAGTTTTCAAATATATATATAAAGTTATTAATATAGGTTATATTTAATATTTTTTCCCTTGAGCTTTCTATTATTCTAATGATAAATTTCGGAGTGATCATTTGCACACAATTTAAACTAGAAACAACATTAACATCACAACTTATATATTTACCTTAATAAGGATTTACTATTTTAAGATAATTAAAATAGAATTTATGCCTTCCAAACACAAGTACACACGCATGCTTGTATGTATGTATAATTTTAGGTTTAAGGTGAAAATTAAATTATTAAAATACTAGTATGCCCTCCAAATGTAAATCTATATCTTGAACATATATGAAACTCATATTGGTTATATATGTGAAAATAATATATTATAGTATGTTGTTTATGACATATCGTGAGTCAAATTGTAGCATGTTTATAGCTACAAAGGCTCATAACTCTAGTCAATTATTGTGATTTTAAGCATTGTTCCCTTAATAATATATTTTTATCATGGTCATTGACGACCTCCATCCATTGTGTTCATGGATTTCAAGCTTTATATTGAAGCTATTAGTGTTCATGCCAATCATTTTTGAAATGAAGAAAGGTATGTGGAACACACTTCTTACACCAATCTAATGAGATGAGTTGTAGAGACTTTTAAAACATTTAATGGTTGCAATGTAGAGACAGTCAACATAAAATTTGAACATTCAAATCAATAATACCATAAAATATTATTTGTAAGTGGAAAACACTTTCAACAAAAAACACCCACACTACAAAGCATCACTTAATGCATTAATGTATAAAATTGAAGCATACAATGTACCTTCAGAGCCAATCTCTTACAATAGTTCACTATAAAATTATTTTTAAAATAATTCTAGTGGCATAAAAATATGTATAATAAAAATTCATAATACAAACCACTTCACATGAATCATATTTATAGTGTTTATATTATTAAATATGAAGCTTCTATAAGTGGACACCATGTAGAAGGTCACATAGAATAATATGACTAACTCATACACCTCTATATGCCCAACACATACTTACATATTAATCGTATCTTCAATATGAAAAACACCTATATGCAAAACATCTACATGAAATTAGTCCCACTGGTCAAAGACTTTTTTATTTCTAACTCTTACATTGTAATAATAAATCATACATGAAAAAGTCTACATGAAATCTAACATATAATTAGTCATAAATAATCTTATATTAAGGGGCCCAAAAATTGTAGTCCTTATGTCCTCAAATTTAGGACACATGTTATTATAGTCACTTTACATGCACAAGGACACCCCATTATTCCAAGTTCCAAAAGATGACATAATTAAATGAAAACAAAGCTAAAATCGTAGACATAAAATGACTAATTATACAAATCAATGATAAAGCCTTGAACATATTAAGATACATTAAATATTTATAACATACTCATAATTGTTGGAAACCTTTCCAAAGATGAAAGTAAAATAGGTATAAATTTCTATGCATTGTCAAAATCATAGGATTTGAACACAGTCTAGACTTACTAACACTCACAATATTTACAAGCATTAAAAGACATTGATCTCAATTCTTACATATTCTTATCTAGAATGGGAAGTCATCTTGCACACATTTGACATGTGATTTCTTCTTAATGGGATAAATATTGTTCATTATTCATGGATCAACTTCAACATCTTGTCTCGGGTATCTACCAACTCTACAAGAATCATCTTGAGAGGAGTACACATAGTTTCTCTTCTCTTATTAGTTTTTGGAATTATCACATCTTCACATGGAATTCAATCCTTCATAATATATAGGAGGGTCACATGTAATCCTTCCTTTTTCTCTTGAATGTTGAGAGTATTCAATGCACTTCTACTACAAATAGTCCTTAGAAGGTCACCACGAATCCTTCCTTCTATAACTTATATTTTTTTCACCTTTACATATCATTACATTCGCATCACTTATTTTTTTGAGAGGGGTTTTATTCCTACTAGGTTTTAGTCCTTTTCTCCACTTTATGATGAATTTATCCATGAGTACTTAACATGGTCTAATAGTTGGGACTTGTCATATTTCATAGATTATTTGATAAGTTGGACTTAAGGAGTGTATTTGTGTAAATACATTCATGTCAAACTATTTACCTAATACCCTTTGTACTCGTTGAATTATTCATGCTAAACATAATTTTAGTTTTTTTCATATTTTATCTCACTTCATAGCATTGATACATATGCCCTCATCATATAATACACATAGTACATGCATACTTGCCACTTGAACACAAACTTGTCAAGTGATCTCACAAGTGTTGCACATTTGAGCGGATAGTCAAGTTTTTGATCCTACGTTCCTGTCTCATCTACTTTGAATATATTTGCAAGGTTCCTCATTGTATTTCCACACTCTTCATATTAATTAAACGATGGATAATCCTATTGTGATTGTTATTTCACTTGCAGAAGATTATTTGGGTGCTTTTAGATTATTGGCTTATCTTGACAAATATCATGAGAAAAATCATATTGAACACTGATATTCTTTTTCCTTCAATGGAAGGTCAAATTACTTACCAAAAATATGGCACTTTGATTGTCCAACTCATCATCATATTTTTCTTTAATTTTATTATGAGTGAGAGGGATATCCAGCTTGATTTAAGGTTCAACTTTTTGGAATCAAACTTGTTGGAAGTATCCATAGATGTTCATTTGGGAGTGACACCTCAAGACATAGGTCAGGACAAGAATCATCAATTAGCTTGCATCACACTCCTATGACCTCGATCTATTTCACTATTGAGAGGAGAAACTTTTGGCCAAGTAATTAATTACCATGAGTTTAGAGATTTGTATCTCTTAGAAAACCACGAGAAGGAAAATGACCTCAAGAGAAGAAAGAAGATTAAGCAACTCTAACAATGGTACAAGGGGAATTCCCCTAATTATAAATAATTTCTTGAAGGTAAGAAAACTCTAGGGAAATCTTGTTGATTTCCACCTGGATCTATTATAACACATTAGAGCATACAACTACTTTAGAAAAAGTGAAACATTTTGATCAATAGAATAATGTGCAAAAATAGAAGATTTCAATTGTTCCAAATGTTGAAGAGAAATTTCTCTTTGAAATGTTTAAAATTTGATTCTATTTATAAGGAACTTAAGATCAATCCCCCAAAAGAATCATATGCCAAGAAAAGTTCTTTGACTTTAAAGGAGAAAATGAACTATCAATCTAATTCTTAAGCTACTAAGCTCAAGGAAAAAACTAGAAAAAGTATTTGGAATAATCAATCTACCCACATTGTGGGGAATAAGTGTCATGAATTCCCTTGCGAATTAACCATAATAACATTGGAAAACCCTAAATAATAACACACTAGACAAAGTGAACTAAGTTAGGCTCTAAAATAGCTAACCAGACATTGAGTGATATGTAGTAAAATTTTTTTGGTTTATTTAATGTTTAATTTTATATACTTAATGTAAGAAAATCTTGTGTCACTAATTTAACTTACAAAGATAATTTTATCTCTTACATGCATCTTTTTTTATGAAAAATATAAAAAATTTATAGTCAAGTACAAGGCCTATAAGTGGCCACTTTTTAAAATAAAAAAAATTGATGAACATGAACTTGGAGGAGTGATTTGAGGTTTGTGGACTCAAAATTTGAAGCTACCAAAAGAAAAAGAATTATAGTACTATAAATCTAATTTCTAAACAAATAAGTTTTTTTAAAAAATGGATAAGATTACAGGGTCAAATCCTCCATGCGTAGAATAATGTCCCTATTTTTTCAACAAAAAGATATTATAGTGTCTTATATATGGGTCAAAAAAGATATAGTGGCATTTAGTATTTTGAAAAAGCCCTTGTTAGAGATTGAGTACTAGAAGTTGTGGATTTTTTAAATGTTTTCTTGAATATATTTTACATTTTTTACAAGTGCACCCATCTTAAAAATGAAATACTTGTCAGTTGAAGTCATAAAACTTGCAACAAGATAATCATAAATTAATTTTATTTTTTTAAAATTGTAAAGAATGAAGTGTAGAATAATTGTATATAATTTATTTCCAATTTGGAAAAGAGGTTAAGAGCTATTAAAAAAATGGTACACATGCCTTTGAAAACTACGAAAACATTGTTAGTTTATGAGAGTTGATATATTTTCTTTTCAATATTATGACATCTTGATTTGGTTAAAAGCAACACAAATATGGTCAGGTATCCTTTTAAAAAATAAAAATGGAATGTTCATTGTTTCTTTAGTGTCAATTGGAGGTTAAAATAGCTCACTCGTCTACTGTTAAAAATAATTATGATCATAAAATTACAATATGGTTATTTTCATTTTAAAAAATCAATCATAATTTTTATAAGGTTAATGCGACCTTGTGCCCGTTAAGGCTCTGATTGTTCAAGCCATAACTCAGTTGGGTTATTTGAATTTTCAAATAACCCAAACACATTACTCATGTTTTTGTGTTTCTTTAGGTGAGTGGCCACATTTCTGTTCACCGGCTGGATGTACATATTGAGTCCATAATATCAATGTAGTAATATTTCGTATTTATGTAAAAAATCTTTTTTTATTATAACTCATTATATGATAGATCCTAAAACATAATCCAAAACATTAATAATAAAACATTAAGAATCTAGATTAAAAAATATATATATAACCATATTCTAATTTGCATGTTCTATTTGAAAGTAGTGCCTAAATCTTAAATCTGTAAGTTAGTTTTCAATAAATTTTGACAAAAAATAATAAAATCTTTATTAAAAAAATAATTATAATTACAAAAAATAGAATTACATAAACAAACAATGTAAAGGTATGTTGACATTCACACAAAAGCATTGAAACAAATCAAAAGACATGAAGTAGATAATAAATGCTCATAGATAAATAGATTGTATTGACATCTAAAAAGACGCCATAAGTACACATTAGACATAGGTTGAACTACCATTCACATGAATCAATTAGGACTCAAATGTAAGATCTTCAAGTGTTATTAGAACACTCTGCTGACCCATTGTAGTCCAATGACTTATTCCAACGTAAAAGGAAAAACAAATAGACGTTAGGCGAGTGGTTGCCTCACTTATTTAACCTCGTTGCTAAGTACCTACACCTGGGTCTGTATTACTCTTTGCATGGACAAGATTTAGTGGTACTGGTAGTACTGGTACTTGTTCTATTCAAGATTTGGGGGTATTGGTGGTACTGGTATTGGTGGTTATGTACTGTTGCTTAGAGCTAGTTTTGGTATTATTACTGGTATTGGTAGTTCTACTGCTATTGGTAGTTTAGTACTGGTACTGGTTGTGGTGACGCTGCTTGAGGTGACATTGATTATTATGGTGGAATTAAGTGAGATAACAGGTGAGAAGATAACACAGGTGCGGTTGTAGCTATTGCGGCAGGTGTCCGCCATTGCCATTCCAAAACACACCAACACCACTAACACCGCTACGCTTGCTTTGTACTCACCCATTTTCTGCACTCACACACAACAAATCTTAGTCTCGGCATTTTGCTGAGTACATCCAAACTCAAAAGGAAATTAAAATGCTAATAAAATATTTATATTCCTATTCAAGATACACACACCATACCATAGGCCGATCTAAAACATTCACAGTGCGCTGCTTGCTCTTTGCTTGGATGATAGACTGAGAATACCTATGAGATTGATTTATAGTGATCAAGAAGTGCACTGCTGGGTAAACCGTATTGTTGGCCATGTGAAGAACTAAAACGTTTGCACGGCATCCATGTAACATGCATACACCCATACCATACCATCTTGTCCTTTCACCAGCGTCATTAGGAGTCGTGACATTTGTTCTTTCTCTAAATTTTCCACAACTGAGGATGACTGAATTGAAGCGTGAAAATGAGCTTCACATGCTTCTGTCTATTCTTGCATTCAGTATGACAGCCTTTCTCCAGCGTAGGAGAAAGGGAAAGAGAGGATTAGTACTAAGTCAAGTCAATTGCCAACTTTCATGGTGTTGAAGTATTTGTTATTACTACTGAAATTTTATTTCCTTGTCATTAGAATAGCGAATGCTTGTCAAATCAATTGGGTTCATGCATGTCAAATCTGCACTACCATCACTATAGTCTATTTTGAGCACATCTTTTTAAAGAATTATTTTAATTTTTTACATCAAAAGCATTTTATATTTTAGAAGGACGAAATAAAATTTAAAATCTACTAATTTTTACGTCGAAAGCATTTCCAAGGGTATCCGCTTATTTAAACTATAGACTCGACCCACGGTAATATTTCGGGGAATATAATAAATGTCAGCCATGCTTTAATCTACAAATCAACTTGCATGCATCTAAACTATCATATTTTAATTGTTTCATTTAAAGCATTAATAATAAAAGCTTCGACAAAGGTCAAATTCTAATTCTCTTTCTCTCTCTCTCAATGAGACCTTCGACCTCAGTGAAGGAATCATGGTAGAGTTACAGTAATGGGTTTTTTCTTTTAAATCAATGGGAGCTACCCCTTGGCACACTTTTCAATTAAAAAAACTAATTTAATATTGAAATAGATTGATACCTAGCCCCAACCCTTAACGAAATGAAATCCTAACCTTGGTAGTAAACTAAATTAAATCTTAATACAACAGCTAATTGAACAGTAAAATCAATTGAACCCTAAACCTTATAAAATGCTAATGGAAATTCAATCCTAACCATTATGAAACCCTAATCCTTAACCTGATTGAATACTAAACTATATTGAACTATGATTGAAACCCTAAATGAGATTGGACCCTAATCATAACACTAAACTAAAATGAAACCTAACCCTAACACCAACTTAATTGAAACCTAATCATAAATATAAGTGAATACTAAAACAAATTGAACCCTAAACCTTATTAAAATATGGTTAATGTGTTTAGCTATACCTAATCCTAATCCTAATTTTAAAAAAATTGAACACTAACCCTAAAATTAATTGAAACCTAACCCTAATCTTGAACCAAAACCAAAATTCAAGCCTAACCCTTGCAAATCCTTAATATAACTTAAATTCTAACACAAACTCTAATTTAACACTAAACTATATTGAACCCTAACTTGAACTCCAAAACAAATCCAACTTTAACCCTAATACTAAACCAAAATGAACCCTAATCATTGTCTTAATTGAATCCTTGTCCTAATGTTAAACCAAATTGAACTATCATCCTAATACTTAACTAAAACCAAATAAATCCCTAACCCTAATAATAAACCTTCAAGGTTGAGAGGGATGTTAATACCCTTTTTTGGAGGGCATTCTAAAGCGCATAGAAACACTAGATAAAAAAATTAGTTATTCCCCTAGCTTAGAAATCAATAAGAGCCCAGCATTGGAGGAAGGAGAGATTCCTCAGACTAAGGAGAATAATGGTGAGTTACTAAATGGTACCATAGGAAAGGATGTTGTGGTTTCTTTAGACATTGCTATGTTGCAGGATGGCATGGAAGCTCTACCTTCTCTCACAATGTTGCTCAACAATACTAAGGTCATTGCTAGAAAAGAACAATGGGGGGCCATGGTATGCTCTACCCCTACCATGAGCACAGGTGTAGGACCAAGATTTTCCTCCATGGCTACCACTGATTTGGTGGTGGAGGAAAATAAGTCTATCATTCTTTCACTTGATAATAGATCTGCCCTGGCCTCTCCGATGAGGGATGTTATGGGAGATTGGTAAATACCAACTAGAGTGACAAGATTTTAAGCTCTCTCCCATCTGTCCTGGATGATGCTAACAATGATCATCTCCTTTGTGCGGTTACTAAGGAAGAAGTGAAAACAATGGTCTTTGCTATGGGTTCCTAAAAATCTCCAGGGCCAGATGGCTTTCCTCCATCATTTTTTCACGAATTCTGGGAGGTGGTCAAACATGATTTGACCATAGCTACCAAGGACTTTATCATAATAGATAAGCTTCTTAAGAAACTGAATAATACTTAAATTGTGCTAGTCCTTAAAATCCCAAACCCAAAGTATATGTCATATTTTTGTCCTATCATCTTATGCAATACTGTCTATAAGATCTTCTCGAAGGTCATTGTAAATAGACTCAAGCCCCTCCTTGACAAACTTATAGGCCCCTCTAATAATTAAATCTTTTGTCCATGAAGAACTTTCATTGGGCAATTTTCTTAGGGAACAATTTAATGATTATTGTTTTTTTGGCTGTATTAATAATGTAATGATTACCTCTTGGCGACGAAATTGGCCATTTAATAATACACTTTCACTTGCTATATTTTAAGTGTGAATCCAAGAAAGATGATATTCTTGCGTCATGATCAAGAATATTACTTCAATTTACGTCGAATAGACTAAAGTTGGTGAGGAATCTTCCGTTTCGACATGCCGACAGTCTATATTTGGTCAGTTTTGTTTAACACGCTCATCATAATTATTTTAAATGAATTATAAATGGTTCATCACATTTTTGTATTCTTTTATGAAATGCTTACAACATTTTAAATGTAATTATAGAGAGAGACATTAAATTAAATTTTGATGTATTACGTCGCAGACACGACCAGTCAATTTTAGCATATTCTCCAAAGTCTGTTGTCCTAAAATAGATTGAGCGGGTTTCAGGTGCATTTCATCTACAAAGTGGCCGACATATTTTCTACGCAGTTGGCATCGTTGTTAAATTTATTGCATTGTCAATTCTAAAATTGTAAACGTTTTAGTTCTTCACATGGCCAACAATACGGTTTACCCAGCAGTGCACTTCTTGATCATTATAAATCAATCTCATAGGTATTCTCAGTCTATCATCCAAGCAAAGAGCAAGCAGCGCACTGTGAATGTTTTAGATCGGCCTATGGTATGGTGTGTGTATCTTGAATAGGAATATAAATATTTGATTACCATTTTAATTTCCTTTTGAGTTTGGATGTACTCAGCAAAATGCCGAGACTAAGATTGTTGTGTGTGAGTGCAGAAAATGGGTGAGCACAAAGCAAGCGTAGCGGTGTTAGTGGTGTTGGTGTGTTTGGGAATGGCAATGGTGGACACCTGCTGTACCGGTGTTATCTTCTCACACCTCAAGCAGCAGTACCAGCACTACCAATACTACCAATACCACAGAATCTTGAATAGAACCAGTACCAGTACTACCAGTACCACTAAATCTTGTCTATTTGTTTTTCCTTTTATGTTGGAATAAAACATTGGGCTACAGTGGGTCAGAGAGCATTCTAATTGTGTGTGTATATTATGTACCTGATAAGAGAGACACAACACATCAATAAGTCATTGCATTAGTTCAAAAAGATTAGATAAGCATGTAAAACCAACTAATATCGACCTATTGCCTTTTAACTAAGAAGAGTGTGATTAGTAACATAATAGCCCTCAGATTATGCTACAATCAGTGACATATACGACCTAGCATGAAGGATTTTAGTTTGAAAACAAGCTAAAAGATGAGAAAACATGTATTCTAGCTCTAAGAATGGAAATAAGAACAATGTGAAAGCATGAAATAAGAAGTAAAATATGTGTCTAAGATTAATCTAACAGCATAACATTGCATTTAGGATATGAGTTGAAGGCTCCTTTGCTCTCAAAAATGGCTTCTATTTATAGAAAAATGAGAGAGAGAGAGGGGGAACAAGGTGGATTAATGAGTTGAGGGACTCATTAATGGTGGTGTAAGAACCATTAATGCCTTGGGCATTAATGAGGCATGGAGGAGACATAGGCTTAAGGCATCTTCATTAATGAGGCATTAATGAAAGTCTTAAAGAATCAAGGGAAGGGTGTAAGAGGATGGGTGAAAAGGTGGACTTGAGAAAGTCAAGCTTGAGAAAGTGGACTTTCTCAAGTGGATTGAGTTGTTAAACATTCCTTAATGGAATGTGACAACATTAGGAGGTGGGTTAGGATTAGATTAGTAAGGGTGAATGGGTTGAGAAGGGTTAGAACCCAAGGTAGAAGTGGTTGAGATGGGTTAGGTTAGGGTTTAGGGGAATATTATTAAATGAATTAAACTTATTTAATTCACTCAAAAATAGGAATTTAATTATTTAAACAATTTAATTGCTTTTTAATAATTAGGGGACTATAGCCATTTTACTTAAATTAAATAGGCTAGGGGAATGGGTTATTTTTCAAGTGGGTAATTGATTTAGGGATTTATTTAATTCCTTTATAATAAAATACTATAGCCATGTTTGAATTTGGTTTGATTTAAGTGGTTTGAATTGATTTGAATCATATGGCTATAATAGTTAATATAGTTCAGTGATAAAAATCACCTAGGACATTAAATTGATTTGAAGAATTATGCCAAGCAGTAATAGGGTCGTTTGGACATAATCGAGGGTATGATCACACGTAGGGCAAATAGGGTCCATAGTTGGAACAGACCAAATTTAGGTGGTTACATTTGCCCCTCTTTGAATTGATGTGCGAGCAGCGCATTGATTCAAAGAAAGTTTTTTATTTTAACTTCGGAAAGATTGAGAATCTCGTTCTTGGTTGTCGAATGAAATGTTGATGGGATTAGTCTCGCACTTGATCAAACCAAACTGATAGAATTGATTTTGAACTTGGTTGTCGTCAAAAAATCAATAAAAGATTTTAAAGATACTAATTCTGAACTTGGTTGTCATCCAAAAAGCCAGTACGAAGCTACCAAGAGCTTAATAAAAAATCTTTTAAAATGAGGAAACATAATATATCAGCTCATGAGAACCAAAGCTTTCTATCCAATAGTCCTGACTTTAGTCAAGGAAATTGTTATGCCCCTAGTTTGATAATGAAGTCATTTTGATGTTGTTTTGAGCAAAAATTTAATTGATGATAGTGTGATCATGCCCCCTCGGAAATGAAATCGAAGGAAAAGAATAAATCCCTTAGTTGAAAGAACGTATCACTTGTAGGAAGCGGTTAGGGCAAGAAAGAATGGAGCAGAAGAAGTGGAAAAAGAAGGTGTGTTTAAAAAATAAACACATGATTACCAAGTTAATTACGTGAAAATGTGAGTGATGAGACTAATAAAATGATGTTTAGACCAAGATGTGTGAGAAAGTGTGCAGTATTGACCAATGTTTGGAACAAATGAAGCAAATTTGTAATTTTCAAAATTGTTGCAAAAATGACACTGCGCTGCTGAAAACATCTTAGGCACCTTCGATTTGGTTCCTGATTGATTAGAAAGAGAACATAAATGAAGTTGTAGTTGTCTGGGAGGAGTTTCGGAACTCCTAGATGTCTCAAAAGACCCATATAAGCCTCCAAAATTACCATTTCACTATTCATTTTCACTTTCAGCCATAGTAATTCAGAGAGCTCTGCAGAGAAGATGGTAGTCCCTTGAGGAAGCACTATTTTGAGATGAGCTGTCGACATCAGCGTCCAGCCAACTACCCACCACCGGTAAGTGCTTGATAAACTACCCTGTGGATTTTGCAATTTTCAAATTCATGCATTTTTGTGGCTTTTAGAGCCCTTTCAATTTAGAATCGCATCCGGGATTTCGGATCGCATCCTGCGAATCCCGTGTCACATCCAATTTTTTTGGATTCCTGCGTCGCATCTGGTATTTCCTGGATCGCATCCAATTCCTTTGTTTTTGTCTTGTTTAAATAGGAAATCCATCAGTGGGTCACACCCGGGGTGCTTAGGATCGCACCCCGTGTTTAGGATCGCATCCTAGAAACGCAGTCGCATCCTGTATTTTGGGGATCGCATCTTGGAAACGTATTCGCATCTTGTGTTTCTAGGATCGCATTTGGTAGAAAACTTAGAATCTTAATGTGTTTGATCTTTTTGCGTCCTACGAACTTGGAATTACTCAGTTGATTAGGAATTTGCCCCTGTAATGTAGATAAGATACTGATGTATAGCCATTTTTGTCCAAAACAGGCCCAGTTTGAGGTAGTCACATTTTGCGACACTTACCCTACGCGCATTCTTGCATTGTTTGGACGATTGTCAGATGATGAACAGACTAGTGTGATCTGATGTAGATTGCGGTCATTGATAGGTTTACCTGAGATTAGAGTAAACCGTGGGTTGTTGACTACTCTTGCCGAGAGATGGCATTCAGAGCACAACACCGTCCATTTACCGACAGGAGAGATTACTGTGACCCTGGAGGACGTCTAGAGGATACTTTAGGTGCCAATGGTCTGATAGGAGGTTTTCTTTGAGTCCCAAGATGGCGTGGCTATTGGTACTGCATGCAGATTTTTTTCACGATGACACCATAAACTGGAGATATCTATCTTGGGACTACATGGTCGATCACTACGATCGATTATCTATTTACTTAGCAGTTCTGGTAGGTGGCATCCTCATGCCAGATAGGGGCCAGCATGAATTCATGGTTGGGTGGGTGAGTATGATCGAGCAGATGGTCGTCCACCGTCGGCAATTTGCTTGGGGGTGCTGTATCCTAGCTCACATGTACCAAGAGCTACATGAGATTGTATACCATTATACCCACAGTATGACCGTGGGTATCCTTATTCTTCAGATCTGGGCTTGGGAGCACATCCCTGTTACACGGTTGATTGTAGATAGGCAGAGGGCACCTAAGCAGCCCTATGTATATATGTATGCAGGCCTTTTACAGCAGCCCTATCTGGGTAAGATTGAGTACTGGCGCCGATTATTTGATGACATGATAGAGGTCGTTTGGCGACCATATCTAGATTGTGATGTGTGGACCTTTGATGCCTGGTAGGTGCCTTATTTGAGCCAGAGTTGATATCTCATTGGCCGGACTAGGTATGTTATAGAGCGGTTTGTCATCACTAGAGTACTGAGGCAGTATGGTCAGCAGCAGGGCAGGACAGAGGATATTGCAGTATACGCCCGTACTAGAGATGAGACACCACTATGGGGTGCATAGTTGACCTATGAGACAGCACACCAGGAGATTCGAGACATGGTTGCTATAGACTGGGATCTCTGGCTAGATGTAGAGGGCGCAGGTGTATCTGATGGTTATGCTGTTGAGAGGCTTCAGTACCCCTTTCCTCGATTCACTATTCCTGAGGAGATTATTCCTCGTATAGAGGAGCCACTAGACTATGAGCCTGATGATCGACCAGTCAGGGGCAGAGGAGGCAGAGACAGGGCTCTTGGTAGACAAGGAGGCCGTGATGGTGGCAGGGATGATGGTAGAGATGGCAAGCGTCCTCCTCCTGATGATGGCCATGATGGTGATGATAGGGGTTGTGGTGGAGAGGCTGTTTACATAGGGGGAGCCAGTGGTAGTGGGCAGGGCAAATGTCAGAGATTCAGATTGATGGCCCCTTTGAGAGATATTGGCCCATTGCTTATAGGAGAGCAGTAGCGACAGATGCGACAGGGGTCACAGGATCAGGAAACAGGCAGGGATGGAGATCCACTATCCAGATGTGAGTAGGAGAGAGAGCAGCTCCAAGCCAGGATCACAGCTTTGGAGGCCAGAGTCACTACTGTCGACGCTTTACTGGCAGATAGGGATCTACAGCTTGAGCGGCTGAGAGCAGAGAGAGATGCACAGGCCCGGACAACAGTCCATTAGGGACAGAGGGCCACATATTATTATGCCCTGTATCATGTGGTGGTTCCAGAGGGGCAGAGAGCACCTTCATTCTCTTGAGTGGCTCAACAGTCAGAGTGTTGAGAACATGTGTCTCAACCTTGCAGTCTTTTTCTAGAAAATTCCAGAATTTGTTTGAGATAGTTTTCCACATGTTTATACATTGGAAAATGGTTAGTGAGTTGTTAAAAATGAGTCTTGTCCATAGTAGAATATAGGTGGGCCATTTTTAGAGCCTTAATGACTCATTTTGTAATTTTTATGGGGGTCTAAACTAGAGGACAAAATTATGGACGGGAATACTATTTTAACCTGGTTGTTTTTCCATCTTGGAAATGTAAATGTCAAAAATGGGCACCATGTGGCATGGTGGTTAAGCCCATGGTTTTGTAAAACTACAAATGGTTTCCAGGTTGTAAAATCACTATAAAAGGAGGGCTTGGGGAGGAGTTTGAGACAATTGATTTTTTGCAAGACTGGATGCTAGAAGGAGTCTCTCTGAGTTTGAGTTGTGGTGATGCGCTCCTGTAAGAACTTGCATTGCAAGTGTATTGTAATCATCTTGGTTTGATAATACATAGTGCAAGTTTTGGAGGGTGGGGTTTTTCTCCCGGAAGGGTTTCCCCACGATAATCACTGTGTTATGTGTTCATTGTTATTTTGTTTATGCTTTGTTATGCATTTCTTGAGATCTTTGCAATGTTTAAGTTGAAATTTGCATAACCGTCCTCTCAAGATTAGCGTAGGAAGCGTTTCCGCACACCTTTGCTTCCTTACACAGAGGGCCACCAGCAGCTCCTTTTGCACCACCTCCTCCTCCACCTCCTGATCAGGGAGAGGGGGCAGGACAGAGTTGATTATGTTGTATCATTTTGTATGACATGTATATTGTGAGATCATATTTGTATATCTGGATCCTGCTGAGATCCCCTCTTTTGTAGATCTAGATTTTTCTCAGATCCATTTTTGTAGATGACATTCATACATGTATATCTGATTCATTTTGGCGTACTAATACACTGATACTCTAAATATGCTCACTGATACACTGATACTCTTTAAATTTGATCTGTACCATGTTACGATGATATATATGTGATGCAGCTTCTTGATTCGGACATGTTTAATGAGTTCCTTTTGCTTTCATAGATGTGGGAAATGTATCTTTTGCGCATGTGATGATATCTTGGTCTCTTGATGAGTTAGTTTGTAGATGATAACATCATTTTATAATTGGATGTGATGAGTCATTACTGATATAAATATGTTTTAAATGATACTCATGTGAAAATGCAAATGTATGTTTCTTTTGATTTTTTAGTTATGGCAAATAGATGTATGGATGCACTTTAGGATGTAAAAGTAAAAATGCAATACATGAATGCTTTATTTTTTTGTATTTTTGTATTTCTTCTTTTTAATGAATGCAAAATGTATGCTATGGATGTGCAATGATATTTGATATCAGTAATATGGATGATGTAATTAACTTGATTGTTGGAAAAAGATAGAAATCATTTTTCAGCACAAAATTCCTTATGCTGTTATTTCTTGTATAAATGTATCATGCAATTTTTAAATGCAACTATATGCAGACTCTTAGGACTTGTCACTGATTAGCAAATATTGCAACACTTTTATCATCATTGGGCACTTTTTAGAACAGACCACCTAATAGTACAACAGTCACCAATACCCACTGATATGATGATAATATGAATACTATATTTTATTGAAATGTCAGAAATAGACTTAGGCATCAAGGCATAGAAGCCAGGATAACAAATAGTCCCCTTCCTTTTAATATACCAGATTTTGATTAAGGCAAGTTTTTAGACCCGTAATGACCTTGAAAATTCATATCCTTGGGTACCTTATGATTTGTATACCTTAGTGAGAATTTGGATCAAAAAATAGACAAGGAAATTATTTCAACCTCACCGTAGTTTAGACATAATGAAGATCGAGATATATGTGGCTATCCACCCATAGTGGCAGCTCTTACCATAAACATTTGAGTTAGGTGAAATTTATAGGATCCTTTGGACATACATGCTTGATATACCTTGAGGTGATCGAATGCTTGTTGTTTACACTCATCAAGTAGGTCAAGAGAATTCACCCGATCTATGTGGTACTGCTCATCAGTAACCAGACCTTGTAAAGATATCTGTAAAGATGGGATTTCAACCTCAATGGGTAGTACTGCTTCAGCGCCATAGACTAGAGAAAATGGCGTGGCTCCAGTTGGTGTTGTTATGCTTGTTCTATAGGCCCATAGTGTTGGATTCAGTTGTAGATGCTAGTCTTTGCCAAACTTGCTTACAGTTCTGTGTAGAATCTTGAGAATATTTTTGTTTGATGCCTCAGCCTATCCATTACCTTGAGGATAATAGATCGAGGAGCAATGTTGAGTAATATGGAACTGTTCACAAAGGTCATCGATGTCTTGATTTCTAAATTGGCCCCATTGTCTGTTACAATTGAAGAGGGTATCCCATATCTACAAATAATGTAGTTTAGAATGAACATAGCCACCTGTTTGCCAGTGGCTTTGATTAGCAACATGGCTTCAACCCACTTCGTGAAATACTCAATGGCCGTAATGATAAACTTGTGTCCATTTGAAGAGTTGGGATATATTTGTCCAACCAAGTCAAAGGCCCATTACTGAAATGGCCAATGTGTTATGAAGGGTATAAGTTCTTTGGCAGGAGCATGGATAAGGTTTCCATGTGTCTGACATTTAAGACATGCTTTTGAAAATTGAATAGCATCTTTCTCCATGGTAGGCCAATAATAGCCTACTCTAAGCAGTTTCTTGGCTAATGAAAAGTCATTCGAGTGTGATCCACATATACCTTCGTGGACATCTTTTAATGCTAGATCGGACTCTTCGAGTTCTAAACACTGAAGAAGTGTACTGTCGAGACCACATCAATATAGATTGGTAGTTATGAGGACGTTACGCGATGATGTCCTAATTAGGGATCTTTTCTCATTTCTAGATATATTGGCGAGAATGGTTTGGTCGGAAAGGCAAGAAATGATGCTAGCATACCGAGATTGGTTTGGGGTATTCAAGTTACATATTACCTAGTATTTAAGGTTAGCAAAGGCAGGATAGGATATTTCCTCCACCAAGAAGTCATAGTAGAATTGATGCTCCTCTAGTTGTAACATGGATGCCAAGGTAGCCATAGCATCCGCAAATTTGTTCTCTGATCTTGGTATTTGTTGGAAGGTGACGAAGACAAAGTACTTCCTGAGATCATCAACTATTTGCTTGTAGGGCATCAAATTTTCATCTTTTGTTTGATACTCCCCATTAACTTGATTGATAATTAGTTGGGAGTCACCATACACGTGTAACTCTATGATCTTCCATTCCATAGCTAGCTTGAGGTCGTTAACCAATGCTTCATATTCTAAGATATTGTTGGTGCATGGAAACATCAATTTGTAAGATTTGGGAATCTTGTATCCTTGTGGACTTATGAAGAGGACCCCTGCTCTAGATCCTTGTTGAGCGAATGAACCATCAAAGTACATCCTCCATGGATTTTCAGTGAGATGCATGATTGTTTCATCTGGGAATTCAATTAGTAGAGGTTCATCATCCTGGAGTGGTGAATCAGCCAATTGATCTGCAAGTACCTATCCTTTGATAGCTCTCCGTTCTACATATTCAATATCAAATTCACTTAGAATTAGGACCCATTTTGCCAAACATCCTTTTAATGTTGTTCTGCTCAAAAGATACTTTAGAGGATCGATTTTAGCAATGATCTTTATTGTATGAGAGAGCATGTAGTGTCTCAATTTTTGTGATGCAAAGATGACTGCTAAGCATGCTTTTTCACTAATGCTATAATTGAGCTCATAAGTGACTAGTCTTCTACTAATGTAGTAGATAGCTTGTTCTTTCTTTGCTTCATCTTCTTACGCTAGTAATACTCCTAGGGATGTAGTCATAGCTTAAATGTATAGGAGTAAGGGTTTTTCATGAATAAGCGCCATAAGAATAGGTGGAGCAACCAGGTACCCCTTCAATTCTCTGAAGTTTGCTTCATAGTGTTCATCCCACTTGAAGGTAACCCCTTTATGTAGTAGCTTAGTAAAGGGTTGTGCTCTATCTGCAAGTTGGGACATGAATCTCTTGATGGAGTGAAGTCTCCCTTGTAGTGTCCTCATTTGGCTAATGTTACATGGAGGAGCCATCTCTAGAATAGCTTTTACCTTTGCAAGATCTACCTCGATTCCCTTCACGGATACTATGAATCCTAGGAGCTTCCCTAATTGGACCCCACAGGCACATTTCTTTGGGTTGAGCCTGAGTTGGAACTGTTCCATTCAGTGCAATATCTTTCTTAGGTTAGTAATGTGAGTACCTCTCTCCTTAGATTTATCCAATGTGTCATTGACATAGTCCTCCATGTTCTTGTGAATCATGTCATGGAATATTGTTGTCATGGCTCTTTGATATGTTGCACTGGCATTCTCTAACCCAAAAGGCATGACATTCCAACAAGAGGTGCCCCATGCACATGTGAATGCCGTTTTATCTTGATCCTTATGGGTGATCTTGATTTGATTATAGCTTGAGAATCCATCCATTAATGAATACATCTGAAAGCCTGTTGTAATATCTATGATCATGTCAATGTCTAGTAGAGGGAAGTCATCTTTTAGACATGCTTTGTTTAGGTCTCTAAAATCCATATAGATCCTTATAGATTTATCAGTTTTAGAAACGGGGACCACAGTGGAGATCCATCCTTCATAGGCAATGACTCGAATAAATCCAACTTTCAACATTTTTTCTAGTTCTGCTTTCACCAATAATGCAACATGAGGATGCATTTTTCTAAGTTTTTGTTTCACTGGTTTGATCCCAAGAGCTATAGATAAGTTGTGCATGATGAGATTAGGATCTAGCCTTGGCATATTAGTGTAAGACCATGCAAAGTTGATCTTCTTCTCTTTTAGGAACTCTGTGAACTGTACCTTCCCTTCTCCTAATAAAGATTGTGCTAGATGAACTATTTGAAGATTTTCAATAGTGCCCAAGTTTACTGGCTGTGTTGGTTCAACCAATACTAAAGATCTTTCCTGAAAGTGTTCTGGGAGAATATCAAGAGTCGCATCCTTTAGCGCCTTGGAAAGGCTTTCACCATTGGATACATCTTTTTTCTTTACTATTTTGGGATCTGATGTTGCCATAGAGCGGTTTTCACCATAAGTCCGCTTTTTCTTTTTCTTTTTCAGTTTGTGACTAAGAAACTTGATATCCTCTTGTGACATGTTCTCGCTCCTTACATTGGTGCAAGAAGGGTAAGGTTCACAAGCATTGAGATAACAAGCTAGGGAATGGTCATTAGAAAAGTCATGGATAGGAGAAGGATTTGCTTCAGTCCAATCAATTAGGTCGGGATGTACCAATGTTAGGGAGTCAGATTCTAGGAAGGACAACATCGTGTTAGCATCAAGACCATTAACCAACATGACACGATCTATTACGTTAATTTCTTCAATATTTAGATCAATAAGAGTAAGATCATCATTAAAAGGGTCATTGTTAGTCATATGTGGATCAGACTCTAGCGACTCATCAGTAAAAATCTCATCATCATCGCTCTGTAAATGGAGGTTTCTTTCTTGTGGCCTATTAAATTCTTCTAGACCTATGTATTCACCTGTGTCTTCATCAATGATTGGGGGAAGGTACTCTTCTTCTGCTTCAGGAGGATCAGTATTATTAAGAGGAGTATCAGATCATTGGCTAGGAGCTAAGGGAGCTGCAAACATGTGAATTGTATCTATTCTAATATCTTCAGAGGAAATAGATAGCCAATACCATTCATAATCATGAGAGTTTTTCATATCATCATCAGATCTATTTAAGTATTCCAAAATGGTTATTTGATGTAATCAATTATCTACTTGTAGATTAAAGTGGGGTAGATCGAGGACATGTGAAATTGTGACCAATTGCCCCTAGTTATGATCTAAATTTTGTGGCCAGGGTATCTCTTGAGTGATTGTTGCTATGGTGTCTCCTAACTCTTGAATGGGAGGTTGTGCTAGTAAAGGAGTGCGAAGATCCTATGGTACCTCAAAGCTAGGTACATATCATTATCCTTGATATCCAGGATTCTCCATACCAACATGTAATAATCTTTCATAAGGCCATGGTTCTAGTACTATCTCATCTGTCTTATCGCTCCCTGTCTCAGAAGGTGGACTCTCTTTGGAAGCAGGTTTATCAATTTTAGTATTAAAACCCAGTCCTATTTTATCTCTTGTGTTGTGGAACTCCATGGGTATAGGTTCCACAAGCCCTCATCCTATGTCATTTAGAGGTCCCTCTCCTTTGTAACCCATTTGCATGAGGAAATCATATCCCTTCTCATATTGTTCTGGGGATATCTTTACATGTTTCATCTCAGATTTTATCGGTTCACCTTTGTAAAGCCAATCCAAGATTGCCTGTTCTTCTGTGTTATCTAAAGAAGATGTGGATGCCTTTATCATGCCAGTTGCCTTGTGTACTTCTAGCTCTTTGAATGCTAGAGGTGTGAATGTTAATGAAGGTTTTCCATAGGATCTCGGTGACACTGGAAGGTCTATCAGTGAGGGAATCAAGTCCTGCTTGTACTCTCCCATACATTTTTCTTCAAGTTTCAAGATTTTGCTAAAACTCCTCATAACCATGTCCTTGGTAGTTTTAGGAGCATCTAGATCTATAGCCTCTTTGTTGTGTGTGATCATGCTACCTGTTTTGATATTGTTGCAAGTGTAGTTAGCATTTGCGGGAATCGTCACTTCCACCCCATTATATGGGAATTTTATGCATTGGTGGTAAGTGGATGGTATAGCTTGCATTTCATGAATCCATGGTCTCCGTAGTAGGATATTGTAGGCCAATGGTAAATCCAGAACTTGACATATGATGTTCCTCTCAATTGGTCTGACCCTAATAGGTAGAGCAATAAGACCCCTGGAGGATCTTTCTTCCTCATCATAAGCTTTGATGGTTTTCTTGTTTCTAGTGTAAATTATTTGTTCTGAGAGACCTAGTCTCCTGATGAGATCTAGTGTATAGATATTCAATATCTATCAATACACGTCTAACACAAGATTTATGAATAAGAACTTTGATATGGAGGGGTTGATTGTGTGGATGGGTCAATGACTTGTCGTCCTCTTCAGAAAAGGAGAGGTAGTGCAGCACTGAGATGTGATTGACCATCGCTTGGAACTTGTCTCTATCAATATCTTTTGGAACATTAGTAGCATGTAGAGCCTATTCTAGGATTTCCCTATGTGCCGTGGATATCTTGAGCAACTTGAAGATGGAAATTTTGGCAGAGGTTCCTTGCAATTGGTCTACCAAGTCATATTTTGCTCCGGGGATAGTGACCATGTGTTTTGCTGTTGGTTTAGGAATAGTTACGATAGGAACCTTGGATGTTGATGTTGATTTTGATGTCGATTTTGGAGGTCCTTTGATTGTAACCTATGCTTGGCTCTGTGTTACAGCATTTGAGTGGGATGAGACACCTTTAATTGTGATTACATTGATGGATTCAATTTTAATGTTGAGCATATTAATCACATATCACTTTTGGAATAGGTGTAGTTTACCTCATTACCCTTCTCTTTAGATGTTTCTCCTTGACTGTAATTAGGAAAGGGTTTGTTGAATGTTGTATGATCCTCATTGGTAGTATGTCCATCTACTTTGATCTTACCTCCTTTGATGAGGTCTTGGATGACATGCTTAAGTTTGAGACAATTATTAGTCTTGTGTCCCTTGTTTTTGTGGAAGACACAATAGGAATTATAATCCCACCATCTAGGTTTGAGCATTGGTTCCCACAGTTTAGAATCAGAAATTGTAAGAACTTTTTTATCCACCAATGTTTTCAAAACAGTCTCAAGAGTCTCCCCCGAAGGAGTGAATGTTCTTAGGGGTTTTGAAGTCCATGTTCATTCCTTGTTGTTATCATTGTTCACTTTGGGGATAGGAGATGTTACCTTAGCATCTTTGCTTGCTTGCATGCCATTGGTTAAATTGAATGCCTCGGGTTTAGGATTAATGTTAGAGGTGTCAACCACTCTATCATTAACAAAATTCTTGTTTTGTTTCCACCATTTAGGCTTGGAGTTGGAGTTGTTGCTTTTGTTTTCATTTTGAAGGGTGATTTCCCCTCTTTTAACCATGACTTCCTCAATACAGAGGGCATTTTTAATCATCCTATCGAAGCTAGGAGAGTCTTGCATTTGTAGAGCATAGCTCAATTCAGGCACTAGATTGTTAATGAAGATTTCCATCTTCTCCATTTCGGGAGTTACCCTTGAATATCATGCAAAAATCTTCCTCCATCTTTGTAGGAAGTGTGTGAATGATTCTCCAGTTCATTCTTTGGTGTTACATAGGTCCATCATAGTCACATCATGTTGGATGTTGTAGGAGTAATGTTGAATGAACCTTTGGATTAACTCCTCAAATGTCTTGACCTTAGGGTTTAGTTTTGAGAACCACTCCATGGCATTACCTCCTAGACTTCCTAGAAATAGTCGCATGAGGTATGTGGGTTCGTGCATGTACTCGATGCTTAGAGCATAGAATTCTCTTACATGGTCGTGTGGATCAGTTTCTCCCATGTACTTGTCATACTTTGGCCTTGCCATGTTGGGAGCAAACAGGACCATAGTGATACTCTTGTCAAAAGGAAATGGACAAATGGCACCCAAAGAGTATTTTGTTTTGGGTTTCTCTTTCTCCTGTTTGAGACTTGTGAGCTCCATTTGCATTAGATTGACATGTTTGGTGAGAATAGATATCGGGTTTGGTACTACCTTTTCCTTGAAATTTTCTACATCATAATCCTTGGGTAATTTGACACCTGTGGATGCTAGATGGAGGAAGGATTTTTCTTTATCGTCATTAATTATCTGTTCTAATAGCTTGTGGATCTATTTAATTTGTTTGAGTTTTTCGTATTCATCGTCAAGGATCTCCTCTTCACTATCTGATCCAAACGGATTATGTTCAAACTTGGGTCTTTCTTCCTCTTCCGTGCCTTCATATTTTTTGTGTTTTCCATCATTATAACCCTCAAAAGCCTTACTCCATTTTTTAGTGTTTCTATCCATTTGTGTCATGACCCAATGGCCCACACAATAGATATTGATTGTACATCAATAGTGGATGTTAGCTTTTGGGCAATGAGTGCATTAAAGAAAGGACATGTGCAGTATGGGTCTTCCTTGTTTGACTCCATATTTTATGCCATGATTCAAGGGAGATTTTAATATTTATCTTATCCTTAGTTACTTGCTGGCATTTTCCACCTACGTGAAGGACCAACTAATAAATACTTTTCCTTGACTTTTTTCCAGTCCCCAAAACGTGCTTCACAGTCAGTGAACATGTTTCATTTTAGTCAATAGCCCTTTTGCTATAAATCCTCGAATCACTCAATAAAGGAAGGGGGATATTTTTATTTTGGAAAAGGAGGACTGCACGCACAGGGGAATAGAAAGAAAATAACAGAACAAAGAGTGATATTTTTGGAGAGAAGACTATACACACAGTGAGAAAGGAAGAAATTTAGCAGTAAAAGAAAGGTGCCAGAGCTCCAAATTTATAATAAATCGGGTTCCTTTCTTAGCTAGAAATTTTATGTAAAAGAAGATTGTAGAAATTAGTATTGTGTGTTAGAATAACATTTTTATTTTCTTCTGGAATTTATGTATTTTTTCTAGTAGGAAAAATAGTTTTTAAAGATCTGTTTATGTTAAAGAAAGTATTAGGAAAGGAAGAAAAATGAAAATAATATAAAATGAAAATAGAACAATGAATCTATTTATAGGCAGAAATATTAGATTAGAAAAGATGAGTGGACTTGCAAATTTATTTAAAGGAAAACAGATGAATTAAAATGAAGAAATGATTGAAACGTTTAGTAAAGCTCTTTAACTTCATAATTTTAGAATGATTTTAGAATAAAAACTAGATTTAAATGTATATATTTTTCATTACAAAATTACACTCAAATGTAAACCATATTTCAACGTATCAAAGAAGATGAATTCAGTAAATTATAAATGATTAGAAATCTGAAGATGGTTATTATTTCATTATGAGAATATGTAATCAATAATAACATTTAAGAAATTGGATATTATCTGAAAAGAGAAGATAGTAAACAGAAACCAAAGTTTTTGAAAACTTTTGAATTTAACTTATGGTTAAAGATAAAACTTAGGAACAAACTTGGTGTTTTTGCTGTGACAGGAAACTTGATGAACTTCCTTTAGAAATGGAATGATTATATAAAATATGAAATGTGATTTTACTTTATCGTATGTTTTTTTTCGAGGTTGAGTATTTATAGCTATTTTAGTAAGAAGTGAATCATGTTAGGAGAGGATAAACATGGATTTTATGTTGCTTTGTGAATGATCCATTTTGAAAAGGTGAAATTAGAACCTTAGCTATTAGGGGGAAAATTTATCATTTTAAGGGAGATTATTATGCTTAAGAATTAAAGATGTATAGAACTTCATATGATCAAACTTTAAACATGGTTTATAAGTGGGAGCTAACCACCTTGTTAATTAAGTTTACCTTAGAACTTGACTATGATTAAAACTTATTGAACGTGAATACCTATGAATTTAGGCCAAGTTAGTTATGCTTTTTCTGAAACCTATATTTTACAAGTTTGACTATGGTTAATATATCAAGGAAGGACTATGCCTATGTGTAAGCTTATTTTCATTATCTTTACATTGAGTGCTTATGCATAGATAAATACTAAGTATGACTAAATGATTCTATGAATATAAGGCCATATCTAAATCAGTACAAAGTACATACTACTGAAGATTATGATTACTTGGAATACCAAATAAAATAATAAGGAAATGCTGTTTGCATGTGCCGAAGTATGCAAGAATGTTTACTTGTGTTTCTCAGTGCTTAAAGAAATAAAAGATCCTATCAAGAAACTTATATTTATTATGCAATTATATTTCCTATTGAGAACCAAGAGGATGGAATGTTCGTTAACCTTGTGTTTATATTGGAGCTATGTATATGTTCTTCTATATTGGTTGGATACAACATAAAAGAGACTTTCAACATGTTGCTCAAGAAAGAATTGATGTTTCTAGTTTTAATATATATCAGAATGATGCATATGGTTTTCTCCATGTACTATGATGATTTCAAGTTATACATATCATTTGAACATAAAAGAGTTGATGACAGAATTGTATGAGCTTGACATCTTTTTGATAGTTAGGAAAAGGACGTTGTTATGTTCCTTTATATATGTTGAATGCAACCATGAAACATGATGTACTATGCACTAAATGAGAATATTTACTAAATCTTTTCCATATGTATGAAATGGAATAAGATTTATAAGGTTAGTTTTCAGAAGACCACGACATGTTATATTGGAACTTGATTGTGGATGTATCAAGTAGCACATATTCCATTACTCCTTAGTTTTACTTTATTAGATTACTTCTAGCTAGGCTGGGTATCTTTCATGTCAGGAAAGATTCTGGGGAAGTGTTAATGCTTCGTGGTAGGGTGGAAACGTACTCCCACAATATTCTTTCCCTTGCTGACTTTTGTGAATAGGATTCTGAAGTTTCTTTTAGGAAGGACTTGCCTTTTAGTAATTGGCATTGTGGTATTTGGTAAATTGTGTTGTTTACTTATGTCATTAATATGGAAGTACATATTTTGGATCTAATTCTTATCATTTACTAATGTGATTCGATAGATGGTCGACTTTCTGTGTTATTGTTTGGACAAAGGTATGATTTATCTTTCCGACATTAATGGTCGTAATAGTATTTTTATTCATTTATTATCAGTGATATATTTGTATCTAGTTGACTTGTGCATTCGACCTTTGACTAGTTGACTAACTTCTTGTCTTTATATGAAATTTGCTGATGTGGCCTTGTGTTGAAAGTTTAGTCATTACATATGGTATTAGAGGACTGGGTTCCATACTAGGGCCTTGAGTTCACTATGTTTAGTTGCGAACCCTTAGATGCATAAAGTGTGATTCAATTACTACTTAGTCTATGAATGTAACTGTGGTTCCCTGGATTGACTAGAATGATTTTTCCAATTTCAGTTTAACTTGATAGAAAAGGAAAGGATGATCCTTGTTTTGTGAAAATAGACATTTGAGGGACAATATTTCTTATGTGTGAAATTTTCTGAATGTCCCTGGTTGTTCTTGGAACTATGAAATTTTGAAACACTTATGTGAACTTGACAACTATGCACTTTTGAGTGGTATGATTATTTTCTATTGCAAAATGTTAGAATATGTAAAAAAATAATTATGAGGTACTTTGTGTGTGGGATACACTTAAAAATTTAATTCTATTTCTCTACATTATTGTAGCAGAGAAAGAAGATAAAATTCTATGAGATACTATGTAGTGAAAGAATGATGGTTATGAAATTAAGGTAAGAGAGTCTACCAGAAATTAGGACTTGGATTATGATAAATAATGGCAATATGTATTATTGCAAGATATATTGCAAGTGTTATGAAAGAATTTTTAATACTAGAAACTTATGAAATTCTTGAGGAAAAATAATTCAACATGTTTTATATGAAACATAAATTTGTAGAAAATTTGTGAAAGTATATTTATATGTCCTACCTTGCATGGCATGAGATTTCAAAAGAAAAGAGGGAATTAACAATTCATGTAAGTTGGTTTTAATGAAAAGAAAATATTGTTTAAGGCAATTGAATGTGTTATTGCATAATGATGTAAACTTTGAGATTTATGACCTAGAAGTATGGTCATGTTATGTAACATACCTTGGACGCAAGGTGACGTACAGTTTTTACTCCCTTCTTGTGTCTAGTGTTAGTCACTCTGTAAATGTGATTTGGTTTCAATTTATGTTTTATTTTGAACTTTGAAGTGGTGAAGGACTAGCTTGAATTTTAAGTTTCTCTTGTGACCATCTAGCCACAAATTTTGATTTTTTTTAATCAATTGAGACTTGTTCACATTTCTTTTGATTCTTCTTACTTGATCCTTGGGATTTTGAAATTAAAATTTGTGAACTTTGAAGATTGTGCTTTCTTATGATCTTATGGTGGCTAGAATGTGTTTTATGTTGCTAGTCCTGTGATGCAAGGTAATGTCATTTGTCAAGTTTAACATTGATACATTGTAAAGGGGAGTAGATTGCTAGGAACATACCATTCCTAGTCTTGCATTCATATGTTTCAATTATTATGAAATGATCAAACTGAATTGACATGCAAAGGGTTGTGTATATGAGAAATGCATTTGATGAAATTATTAACATTGATTAATATTCTTAGATGTGAGTGATGATGTTATGAGAAGCATTGCATGGATATGCATAGAATGATGGAATCCATGAAAATTACATCTTTTTGACATTAATATGATATTACCAGCATATGGGTGATTATATTTGAGACGTTGCATGAAATTATTATGAGGTGATTGAAATAGATGTACTAGTTGATGCATTTTGATGATCAATGAGTAGGTCGACATATTTTTATGAAAAAGAAATAGAGTTTATTTGGTTATGAGGCATAATTGGTGTGTTTGATAGAATGGTAAATACCTTCTTCTTTTTATGTGTATTTTAATTTGACTAGATGGTTCAAATTATGTGATTGCCTATGATGAATGAGAATTTTGAAGGGCATAATTATTTTGATCAGTTTCTTGTTGTACGAATTACATGCTCTTGTTATTAATGTATTATTGCATGAAAGGAATTATATGAAATGCATGGACTGAATCTTCTTGCTTATTTTTTTTAATGATAATTGGAAAGTTTATCTTCCGGTGAGGGGTGCCGAATGTGGGGAAACAGGGAAGGGTAGAAAGGGATGTTTCTCTACCCACTAGTGTTTATTCCTAGTGATAAAAAAGATGCTTTGGCCAAAGCTTATTCACATATGTTTTCATAATATGCTGCCCATGTTCCATCTCCCTGCCACATTCATGATTAGTTCTACTTAGCCATATGTGGAAAGTAGTTAGTTTCATGGTTGCACCAGATACCCCCTGCTTTTTATTCATTGGGCATTGCAGGGTTGAAAATTCTGTGAGTTGGTAGAATCCCAAGGAAGTGTAATGCTTTGTGGATAGAATAGACAAGTGTCTGAGCCACTCTCCCATCTCGGGATTTGTAGATGGATGACTGACTGTCCAAAGGCATAGGAGATAGGGACTTATAGAAAGGATAGATGTCCAAATTCAATAAAATGTCTTGTTTCATGATTGACCTTTATGGTTATGCTTCTTAATGCATTGTTATAGATGTATAACATATTTCAAAGTGTTGATTTTATATGGTGATGAATTAGAATGATTTATTTGGATACTTATGCTTAGATGAATCACACTTGCATTACATTGATGAAATGTGAATTCTTATTCTTGATAAGATGTAAGACTTCTAGGAATTATATTTGTTGAGAGATAAAATATAAATGCTATGATGAAACGAGTTAAATTTTTTCTTTTGAATTAGTATTGTGACAAGATGGGCATGAGGGCCTAGGTCACATAAATAGAAAAATGGATTCTATAACCTTTTCAAGTCTTTGGCGAAATGGATAGATAACCATCTCATCTAGTAAGTACCACATGTTATATGGTACGTATGAATGATTTATTTACTTATGATCAAGTTTAGGTTTTGAACTTATTTATTGAACATTTGTAGTATTCCAATGATTATCTTTATTCTGGGATATTTACTATTGGAAATTATCTTCCATGATGAATTGTAATTTGACTAAACGAAAATATTGTAAGTGTCTACATGTATAAGTATGACATGAATTTTATACTAAGTGCTCAATCCATTGATTAAATCGGTATGATACCAAAGTATGGTAAGAAGCACAGGTATGTGTGTGCTCTTTGGTAAACTAAAGGTATTATGTAGATTTATGACTAAAAGCATTAGGGTGAAGGAATGGTATATCTTGATTATGTTGAAACCATGTATTAATTCTTTGATGTTGTTCCTATGTATCATAGAGGGAATGACACATTATTATAGAGGGGGAATATTGTCGGAGAGAGGTAACTCTAATCTTGTAAAACTGAAGGATAGTAATGGAATTCACACACTCACTAGAATTTGCCTATGAGGCTTGTTATGAATGATTTATTTGGAGAATATGTGCGTATGTGTATGATTTTTTTTCAAATGAAAGTAAGAATTCATTTAGGATTAAAAGCATACTAGATGTAACTTCTAGTAATAAGTGCAGTTGATGCTTCTCTGTATGTGTATTACCTGTCATTGTTATCAAAAGTTAGATAACATGTAGTTGAAGGTATAATTCTAGTCAAATGAAATTGAATCTTGTTGATTTTCTGTTAGAATGCAAGGAGTGTAAACATGCATTACCTTAATATTTGAATAATGGGAGATGATTTAGCATCATGTCAATTGTACTATTCTTAAATTATCTTTGCATATGATTTCCAATTTTGAATTATGCATCGAGACGATGCATTCTTAAGAGGGGAAGGATGTCACGACCCAATGGCCCACACAATAGATATTGATTGTACATCGATAGTGGATGTCAGCTTTTGGCAATGAGTGCATTAAACAATGGACATGTACAGTATGGGTCTTCCTTGTTTGACTCCATATTTTATGCCATGATTCAAGGGAGATTTTAATATTTATCTTATCCTTAGTTACTTGCTGGCATTTTCCACTTACGTGAATGGCCAACTAATAAATGCTTTTCTTTGACTTCTTTCCAGTCCCCAAAATGTACTTCAGAGTCAGTGAACGTGTTTTGTTTTAGTCAATATCCCTTTTTCTATAAATCCCCGAGTCACTCAATAAAGGAAGGGGGATATTTTTATTTTGGAAAAGGAGGACTACACGCATAGGGGAATAGCAAGAAAATAACATAACAAAGAGTGATATTTTTGGAGAGAAGACTGTACACACAGTGAGAAAGGAAGAAATTTAGCAGTAAAGGAAAGGTGCCATAGCTCCAAATTTATAATAAATTGGGTTCCTTTCTTAGTTAGAAATTTTATGTAAAAGAAGATTGTAGAAATTAGTATTGTGTGTTAGAATAACATTTTTATTTTCTTTTGGAATTTATGTATTTTTTTGGTAGGAAAAATAGTTTTTAAAGATCTGTTTATGTTAAGGAAAGTATTAGGAAAGGAAGAAAAATGAAAATCATATAAAATGAAAATAGAACAATGAATCTATTTATAGGCAGAAATATTAGATTAGAAAAGATGAGTGGACTTGCAAATTTATTTAAAGGAAAACAGATGAACTAAAATCAAGAAATGATTGAAAAGTTTAGTAAAACTCTTTAACTTCATAATTTTAGAATGATTTTAGAATAAAGACCAGATTTAAATGTATATATTTTTCATTACAAAATTACACTCAAATGTAAACCATATTTCAACATATCAAAGAAGATGAATTCAGTAAATTATAAATGATTAGAAATATGAAGATGGTTATTATTTTATTATGAGAATATGTAATTGTTATACACTGGAGTTGTACATCTGATCTCATGCTCTCGTAGTCTTGATAATCCAGTATAACAAGGGAATCATCTCAAGGTTGTGGGACCTTTTGCTAACCGAGATGAGACCTCCAAATTCTAGGCTAGTTCCTCTTGGATAATCACCTGAGTTTTCTCTTAAATAGGAAAGTAAAATTTTTGAGGGAAAGGGATTGAAGGATTGCATGGAAAGGGAAATAACTGAAAGCAAACTATCCTACTGGGTGATGCACCGAACTTAAGGTTTGGATCTCAGAATAGAGGGGTGAAACCAATGAAGGAATTAGATCTAATAAGTCACAATTCACTGAATAGGCTTGCATGAGTGTTTCGTAGGAGGGCCTGGACATGAGACACAACCTATGACTTGCAAACAGACATTCTCTTCTGCAACTCGGCGTAGGATTGAGACAAGACTACTAGGGGGCTGAAGTATACCCACAAAACATCTAAATCAAATCAAACACAATAACACACAAAATTGCAGAAAATGAGAGGGACTAGGAACTCTAACTTTCACTGATTACATACATAAACTTTAATCCAATGAGAGACAATATAAACAAGGAAGTACAAGGATATGTAGAATTATCACAAATTACCTTTGCAATATTTGTATTATCAATGAAAGAATACAGAATGTAAAAGCCAAGGGGCTAAACAACTGCCACAGATAGCTCCTAGAAAGAGAAGAACTCCTGTTATAGAATGAAAACTCTTTTTACAAAAAGGTAAACTCTAATTTCTAAGAACTCCAAAAAACACTATATACATCACTGCATGTAGGCAGGAACCAAACCTAACTAGGGTTACAAATTTTACAATTTAATAATCAACCCTAGGTTGATCAAATCTGATCATAAATGTCTTCTAAAAATATCTAGATCAAATAAGATATAACATAATTCTTCCTTTGAGCCCATCCCTGTACTGCAAACATCGCAAGCAAGCAACCTAGATCCATCAATTTCATTACACAAAAGGCCACGCCATGAATGCACAAACTGGTACTCTTCTGGGATAAGAAATGACCCATGATGGCCACCCAAACCTTCCTCATCATTACTGCAACCTACAACTACACATGTCCTAGTGACATAAACTCTCAGCTACCCCGCCATTGCAACATTCCCTTAGAGACCAAAGAAGAAAAGCCCGCGAAAAAAGGGTTGCACCGCTTTTGAAAAAGTCAACAGTCGCATGATCGCATGAGCCAAAAATGGCTGCATGTGACTGGCCTTTGAAAATCTACCATCGTCACCACATAAACACCCAAGCCACAAAAAATGCCAACTCAGTCCAACCTATCAACCCACCGCAAACCACAGGAAACGCCCTCCGAAAATCCAATGGTGGTCTCATGATCGCATGGGATCGGAAGATCTCATGAGAACATGCGACCACCGTAGATCTTGCATCTATGGGGGCCACATCACACCTCTGACCCGCTTTACTTTGACCACTAGAAGCTTGTCGCATGGTCGCATGTGGTTAGGAGACCACATGCGATCATGCGACAAGCATGAAATTGCAAGTTGATGTTACCTTGCCTTTAAAGACTGTTGACTGGCCAGAAAACTCTAACTGCAGACGGTTAGTTGCATAGGCGCATGGGATCAGAAGATCCCATGCGAACATGCGACTGACCAGAAGATGCTACCTGCAAACCGCGAACAGCTTGTCACTTGCTTGACTACGAACTGGGCCCCACTGGTCACGATAGCGTGCTTAGGAAATATGCCACCTCATTCTAAAAATGTGGACCCACTGAGATTCTAATATGACCGTTGTCGTATGATCTCATGGGCTTGAAAGATTCCATGAGATTATGAAACAGCCGTCGGATCTCCACTGCACCTGCACAACATGAGGAACTGAGACCCGCCTGGTCGAAGTTGCGCACTTAGGGTCGAAAACACATTGGGATTTCAAGGATAAGGTAAAAAACACACTGAGTTTTCAAGCCAACAATGTAGAAAACACAATGGACTTTCGACACTAAAAGGCAGAAAACACAGAGGGTTTTCGACAACTTGAGCAATTTTCAAGAAAATAGGATGCGGCTAAAAATGGATGACCGAGAAATTTTTTGGCAATAGTAATCAATAATAACATTTAAGAAATTGGATATTATCTAAAAAGAGAAGATAGTAAACAGAAACCAAAGTTTTTGACAACTTTCGAATTTAACTTATGGTTAAAGATAAAACTTAGGAACAAACTTGGTGTTTTTGCTGTGATAGGAAACTTGATCAACTTCCTTTAGAAATGGAATGATTATATAAAATATGAAATGTGATTTTACTTTATCGTATGTTTTTTTTTGAGGTTGAGTATTTATAGCTATTTCAGTAAGAAGTGAATCCTATTAGGAGAGGATAAACATGGATTTTATGTTGCTTTGTGAATGATCCATTTTGAAAAGGTGAAATTAGAACCTTAGCTATTAGGGGGAAAATTTATCATTTTAAGGGAGATTATTATGCTTAAGAATTAAATATGTATAGAACTTCATATGATCAAACTTTAAACATGGTTTATAAGTGGGAGCTAACCACCTTGTTAATTAAGTTTACCTTAGAACTTGACTATGATTAAAACTTATTGAACGTGAATACCTATGAATTTAGGCCAAGTTAGTTATGCTTTTTTTGAAACCTATAGTTTACAAGTTTGACTATGGTTAATATATCAAGGAAGGACTATGCCTATGTGTAGGCTTATTTTCATTATCTTTACATTGAGTGATTATGCATAGATAAATACTAAGTATGACTAAATGATTCTATGAATATAAGGCCATATCTAAATCAGTACAAAGTACATACTACTAAAGATTATGATTACTTGGAATACTAGATAAAATAATCATGAAATGTTGTTTGCATGTGCTGAAGTATGCAAGAATGTTTACTTGTGTTTCTCAGTGCTTAAAGAAATAAAAGATCTTATAAAGAAACTTATATTTTTTATGCAATTATATTTCCTATTGAGAACCAAGAGGATGGAATGTTCGTTAACCTTGTGTTTATATTGGAACTATGTATATGTTCTTCTATATTGGTTGGATACAACATAAAAGAGACTTTCAACATGTTGCTCAAGAAAGAATTGACGTTTCTAGTTTTAATATATATCGGAATGATGCATATGGTTTTCTCCATGTACTATGATGATTTCAAGTTATACATATCATTTCAACATAAAAGAGCTGATGACAGAACTGTATGAGCTTGACATATTTTTGATAGTTAGGAAAAGGATGTTGTTATGTTCCTTTATATATGTTGAATGCACCCATGAAACATGATGTACTATGCACTAAATGAGAATCTTTACTAAATCTTTTCCATATGTATGAAATGGAATAAGATTTATAAGGTTAGTTTTCGGAAGACCGGGACATGTTATATTGGAACTTGATTGTGGATGTATCAAGTAGCACATATTCCATTACTCCTTAGTTTTACTTTATTAGATTACTTCTAGCTGGGTTGGGTATCTTTCATGTCAGGAAAGATTCTGGGGAAGCGTTAATGCTTCGTGGTAGGGTGGAAACACAATCCTGCAATATTCTTGCCCTTGCTGACTTTTGTGAACAGGATTCTGAAGTTTCTTTCAGGAAGGACTTGCCTTTTAGTAATCGACATTGTTGTATTTAGTAAATTATGTTGTTTACTTATGTCATTAATATGAAAGTACATATTTTGGATCTAATTCTTATCATTTACTGATTGTTTGGACAAAGGTATGCTTTATCTTTTCGACAGTAATGGTCGTAATAGTACTTTTATTCATTTATTATCAGCAATATATTTGTATCTAGTCGACTTGTGCATTCAACCTTTGACTAGTTGACTGACTTCTTGTCTTTATATGAAATTTGCTGATATGGCCTTGTGTTGAAAGTTCAGTCATTACATATGGTATCAGAGCACTAGGTTCCATACTAGGGCCTTGAGTTCACTATGTTTAGTTGTGAACCCTTAGATGCATAAATTGTGATTCAATTACTGCTTAGTCTATGAACGTAATTGTGGTTCCCTAGATTGACTAGAATGATTTTTCCAATTTTAGTTTAACTTGATAGAAAAGGATAGGATGATCCTTGTTTTGTGAAAATAGACATTTGAGGGACAATATTTCTTATGTGTGAAATTTTTTGAATGTCCCTGGTTGTTCTTGGAACTATGAAATTTTGAAACACTTATGTGAACTTGACAACTATGCACTTTTGAGTGGTATGATTGTTTTCTATTGCAAAATGTTAGACTATGTAAAAAACCAATTATGATGTACTTTGTGTGTGGGATACACTTAAAAATTTAATTCTATTTCTCTACATTACTATAGCAGAGAAAGAAGATAAAATTCTATGAGATACTATGTAGTGAAAGAATGATGGTTATGAAATTAAGGTAAGAGAGTCTACTAGAAATTAGGACTTGGATTATGATAAATAATGGCAATATGTATTATTGCAAGATATATTGCAAGTGTTATGAAAGAATTTTTAATACTAGAAACTTATGAAATTCTTGAGGAAAAATAATTCAACATGTTTTATATGAAACATAAATTTGTAGAAAATTTGTGAAAGTATATTTATATGTCCTACCTTGCATGGCATGAGATTTCAAAAGAAAAGAGGGAATTAACAATTCATGTCGATTGGTTTTAATGAAAAGAAAATATTGTTTAAGGAAATTGAATGTGTTATTGCATAATGATGTAAACTTTGAGATTTATGACCTAGAAGTATGGTCATATTATGTAGCGTACCTTGGACGCAAGGTGATGTATAGTTTTTACTCCCTTCTTGTGGCTAGTGTTAGTCACTCTGTAAATGTGATTTGGTTTCAATTTATGTTTTATTTTGAACTTTGAAGTGGTGAAGGACTAGCTTGAATTTTAAGTTTCTCTTGTGACCATCTAGCCACAAATTTTGATTTTTTTTAATCAATTGAGACTTGTTCACATTTCTTTTGATTCTTCTTACTTGATCCTTGGGATTTTGAAATTAAAATTTGTGAACTTTGAAAATTGTGATTTCTTATGATCTTATGGTGGCTAGAATGTGTTTTATGTTGCTAGTCCTGTGATGCAAGGTAATGCCATATGTCAAGTTTAACATTGATACATTGTAAAGGGGAGTAGATTGCTAGGAACATACCATTCCTAGTCTTGCATTCATATGTTTCAATTATTATGAAATGATCAAACTGAATTGACATGCAAAGGGTTGTGTATATTAGAAATGCATTTGATGAAATTATTAACATTTATTAATATTCTTAGATGTGAGTTAAGATGTTATGAGAAGCATTGCATGGATATGCACAGAATTGTGGAATCCATGAAAATTACATCTTTTTGACATTAATATGATATTACCAGCATATGGGTGATTATATTTGAGACGTTGCATGAAATTATTATGAGGTGATTGAAATAGATGTACTAGTTGATGTATTTTGATGATCGACGAGTAGGTCGACATATTTTTATGAAAAAGAAATAGAGTTTATTTGGTTATGAGGCATAATTGGTGTGTTTGATAGAATGGTCAATACCTCCTTCTTTTTATGTGTATTTTAATTTGACTAGATGGTTCAAATTATGTGATTGCCTATGATGAATGAGAATTTTTAAGGGCTTAATTATTTTGATCAATTTCTTGTTGTACGAATTACATGCTCTTGTTATTAATGTATTATGGCATGAAAGGAATTATATGAAATGCATGGACTGAATCTTCTTGCTTATTTTTTTTATGAGAATTGGAAAGTTTACCTTTTGGTGAGGGGTGCCGAATGTGGGGAAACAAGGAAGGGTAGAAAGGGATGTTTCTCTACCCGCTAGTGTTCATTCCTGGTGATAAAAAAGATTCTTTGGCCAAAGCTTATTCATATATGTTTTCATAAATATGCTGCCCATGTTCCATCTCCCTGCCACATTCATGATTAGTTCTACTTAGCCATATGTGGATAGTAGTTAGTTTCATGGTTGCACTAGATACCCCCTGCCTTTTATTCATTGGGCATTGCAGGGTTAAAAATTTTGCGAGTAGGTAGAATCCCAAGGAAGTGTAATGCTTTGTGGATAAAATAGACAAGTTTCTGA
Organism: Chamaecyparis obtusa; assembly: GCA_027943335.1. NCBI lineage: Eukaryota > Viridiplantae > Streptophyta > Pinopsida > Cupressales > Cupressaceae > Chamaecyparis > Chamaecyparis obtusa. Next base: position 1,716,617 of record BSBK01001782.1, read on the forward strand.
GCCACGCTCCCATTTTGGGATTTGCAGATGGACGACTGCCTATCCAAAGGCATCAGAGATAGGGACTTATAGAAAGGATAGATGTCCAAATTCAATAAAATGTCTTGTTTCATGATTGACCTTTATGGTTATGCTTCTTAATGCATTGTTATAGATGTATAACATATTTCGAAGTGTTGATTTTATATGGTGATGAATTAGAATGATTTATTTGGATACTTATGCTTAGATGAAGCACACTTGCATTACATTGATGAAATGTGAATGCTTATTCTTGATAAGATGTAAGACTTCTAGGAATTATATTTGTTGAGAGATGAAATATAAATGCTATGATGAAATGAGTTAAAATTTTTCTTTTGAATTAGTATTGTGACAAGATGGGCATGAGGGCCTAGGTCACATAAATAGAAAAATGGATTCTATAACCTTTTCAGGTGTTTGGTGAAATGGATAGATAACCATCTCATCTAGTAAGTACCACATGTTATATGGTATGTATGAATGATTTATTTACTTATGATCAAGTTTAGGTTTAGAACTTATTTATTGAACATTTGTAGTATTCCAATGATTATCTTTATTCTGGGATATTTACTATTGGAAATTATCTTCCATGATGAATTGTAATTTTACTAAATGAAAATATTGTAAGTGTCTACATGTATAAGTATGACATGAATTTGATACGAAGTGCTCAACCCATTGATTACGTCAGTATGATACCAAGGTATGGTAAGAAGCATAGGTACGTGTGTGCTCTTTGGTAAACTGAAGGTATTATGTAGATTTATGACTAAAAGCATTAGGGCGAAGGAATGGTATATATTGATTATGTTGAAACCATGTACTAATGCTTTGATGTTGTTCCTATGTATCACAGAGGGAATGACACATTATTATAGAGGGGGAATATTGTCAGAGAGAGGTAACTCTAATCTTGTAAAACTGAAGGATAGTAATGGAATTCACACACTCACTAGAATTTGCCTATGAGGCTTGTTATGAATGATTTAGTTGGAGAATATGTTCGTATGTGTATGATTGTTTTTCAAATGAAAGTAAGAATTCATTTAGGATTAAAAGCATACTAGATGTAACTTCTAGTAATAAGTACAGTTGATGCTTCTCTGTATGTGTATTACCTGTCATTGTTATCAAAAGTTAGATAACATGTAGTTGAAGGTATAATTCTAGTCAAATGAAATTGAATCTTGTTGATTTTTTGTTAGAATGCAAGGAGTGTAAACATGCATTACCTTAATATTTGAATAATGGGAGATAATTTAGCATCATGTCAATTGTACTATTCTTAAATTATCTTTGCATATGATTTCCAATTTTGAATTATGCATCGAGACGATGCATTCTTAAGAGGGGAAGGATGTCATGACCCAATGGCCCACACAATAGATATTGATTATACATCGATAGTGGATGTCAGCTTTTGGGCAATGAGTGCATTAAAGAAAGGACATGTGCAGTATGGGTCTTCCTTGTTTGACTCCATATTTTATGCCATGATTCAAGGGAGATTTTAATATTTATCTTATCCTTAGTTACTTGCTAGCATTTTCCACCTACGTGAATGACCAACTAATAAATACTCTTCCTTGACTTCTTTCCAGTCCCCAAAATGTGCTTCAGAGTCAGTGAACGTGTTTTGTTTTAGTCAATAGCCCTTTTGCTATAAATCCCTGAGTCACTCAATAAAGGAAGGGGGATATTTTTATTTTGGAAAAGGAGGACTGCAAGCACAGGGGAATAGCAAGAAAATAACAGAACAAAGAGTGATATTTTTGGAGAGAAGACTATACACACAGTGAGAAAGGAAGAAATTTAGCAGTAAAGGAAAGGTGCCAGAGCTCCAAATTTATAATAAATCGGGTTCCTTTCTTAGTTAGAAATTTTATGTAAAAGAAGATTGTAGAAATTAGTATTGTGTGTTAGAATAACATTTTTATTTTCTTCTGGAATTTATGTATTTTTTTGGTAGGAAAAATAGTTTTTAAAGATCTATTTATGTTAAAGAAAGTATTAGGAAAGGAAGAAAAATGAAAATCATATAAAATGAAAATAGAACAATGAATCTATTTATAGGCAGAAATATTAGATTAGAAAAGATGAGTGGACTTGCAAATTTATTTAAAGGAAAACAGATGAACTAAAATCAAGAAATGATTGAAAAGTTTAGTAGAACTCTTTAACCTCATAATTTTAGAATGATTTTAGACTAAAAACCAGATCTAAACGTATATATTTTTCATTACAAAATTACACTCAAATGTAAACCATATTTCAACATATCAAAGAAGATGAATTCAGTAAATTATAAATGATTAGAAATCTGAAGATGGTTATTATTTTATTATGAGAATATGTAATCAATAATAACATTTAAGAAATTGGATATTATCTAAAAAGAGAAGATAGTAAATAGAAACTAAAGTTTTTGACAACTTTCAAATTTAACTTATGGTTAAAGATAAAACTTAGGAACAAACTTTCTTGTTTTTGCTACGATAGGAAACTTGATGAACTTCCTTTAGAAATGGAATTATTATATAAAATATGAAATGTGATTTTACTTTATCGTATGCTTTTTTTTGAGGTTGAGTATTTATAGCTATTTCAATAAGAAGTGAATCCTGTTAGGAGAGGATAAACATGGATTTTATGTTGTGATGTGAATGATCCATTTTGAAAAGGTGAAATTAGAACCTTAGCTATTAGGGGAAAAAATTTATCATTTTAAGGGAGATTATTATGCTTAAGAATTAAAGATGTATAGAACTTCATATGATCAAACTTTAAACATGGTTTATAAGTGGGAGCTAACCACCTTGTTAATTAAGTTTACCTTAGAACTTGACTATGATTAAAACTTATTGAACGTGAATACCTATGAATTTTGGTCAAGTTAGTTATGCTTTTTTTGAAACCTATATTTTACAAGTTTGACTATGGTTAATATATCAAGGAAAGACTATGCCTATGTGTAGGCTTATTTTCATTATCTTTACATTGAGTGCTTATGCATAGATAAATACTAAGTATGACTAAATGATTCTATGAATATAAGGCCATATCTAAATCAGTACAAAGTACATACTACTGAAGATTATGATTACTTGGGATACTAGATAAAATAATAAGGAAATGCTATTTGCATGTGCTAAAGTATGCAAGAATGTTTACTTGTGTTTCTTAGTGCTTAAAGAAATAAAGGATCCTATAAAGAAACTTATATTTATTATGCAATTATATTTCCTATTGAGAACCAAGAGGATGGAATGATCATTAACCTTTTGTTTATATTGGAACTATGTATATGTTCTTCTATATTGGTTGGATACAACATAAAAGAGACTATCAACATGTTGCTCAAGAAAAAATTGATGTTTCTAGTTTTAATATATATCGGAATGATGCATATGGTTTTCTCCATGTACTATGATGATTTCAAGTTATACATATCATTTGAACATAAAAGAGCTGATGACAGAATTGTATGAGCTTGACATATTTTTGATAGTTAGGAAAAGGATGTTGTTATGTTCCTTTATATATGTTGAATGCACCCATGAAACATGATGTACTATGCACTAAATGAGAATCTTTACTAAATCTTTTCCATATGTATGAAATGGAATAAGATTTATAAGGTTAGTTTTTGGAAGACCAGGACATGTTATATTGGAACTTGATTGTGGATGTATCAAGTAGCACATATTCCATTACTCCTTAGTTTTACTTTATTAGATTACTTCTAGCTGGGCTAGGTATCTTTCATGTCAGGAAAGATTTCAGGGAAGCGTTAATGCTTCGTGGTAGGGTGGAAACGCACTCCCACAATATTCTTGCCCTTGCTGAATTTTTTAAATAGGATTTTGAAGTTTCTTTCAGGAAGGACTTGCCTTTTAGTAATCGACATTGTGGTATTTGGTAAATTGTGTTGTTTACTTATGTCATTAATATGGAAGTACATATTTTGGATCTAATTCTTATCATTTATTGATGTGATTCGATAGATGGTTGACTTTCTGTGTTATTATTTGGACAAAGGTATGATTTATCTTTCCGACAGTAATTGTCCTAATAGTACTTTTATTCATTTATTATCAGTAATATATTTGTATTTAGTTGACTTGTGCATTCAACCTTTGACTAGTTGACTGACTTCTTGTCTTTATATGAAATTTTTTGATGTGGCCTTGTGTTGAAAGTTCAGTCATTACAATTTGAGGGGAATCTAGATCAAGAAGGGAACTGCGAGATGTCTCTCCTTCAAAGAAAGTTTTCAATTTTAACTTCGGAAAGATTGAGAATCTCGTTCTTGGTTGTCAAATGAAATGTTGATGGGATCAGTCTCGCACTTGATCAAACCAAATTGATAGAATTGATTTTGAACTTGGTTGTCATCCAAAAATCAATAAAAGATTTTAAAGATACCAATTCTGAACTTGGTTGTCATCCAAAAAGCCAGTACGAAGCTGCCAAGAGCTTAATAAAAAATCTTTTAAAATGAGGAAACATAAGATATCAGCTCATGAGAACCAAAGCTTTCTATCCAATAGTTCCAACTGTAGTCAAGGAAATTGTTATGCCCCTAGTTTGATAACGAAGTCATTTTGATGCTGTTTTGAGCAAAAATTTAATTGATGATATTGTGATCATTCCCCCTTGGGAATGAAATCAAAGGAAAAGAATAAATCCCGTAGTTGAAAGAATGTATCACTTGCAGGAAGCGGTTAGGGCAAGAAAGAAAGGAGTAGAAGAAGTGGAAAAAGAAGGTGTGTTTAAAAAATAAACACACGATTACCAAGTTAATTACGTGAAAATATGAGTGATGAAACTAATAAAATGATGTTTAGACCAAGATGTATGAGAAAATGTGCAGTATTGAACAATGTTTGGAACAAATGAAGCAAATTTGTAATTTTCAAAACTATCGCAAAAATGACACTGTGCTTCTGAAAACATCTTAGGCACCTTCGATTTAGTTCCCGATTGATCAGAAAGAGAACATAAATGAAGTTGTAGTTATCTGGGAGGAGTTTCAGAACTCCTAGATGTCTCAAAAGACCCATATAAGCCTCCAAAATTACCATTTCACTATTCATTTTCACTTTTAGCCATAGTAATTCATAGAGCTCTACAGAGAAGATGGTAGTCCCCATGAGGAAGCACCATTTTGAGATGAGCCGTCGACATCAGCGTCTAGCTGACTACCCACCATCGGTAAGTTCTTGATAAACTACCCTGTGGATTTTACAATTTTCAAATTCATGCATTTTTGTGGCTTTTAGAGCCCTTTCAATTTAGAATCGCATCTGGGATTCCCGATCACATCTAGTTTTTCCTGGATCACATCCTATTTTTTCAGATTCCTACGTCGGATCCGGTATTTCTCAGATCGCATCCAGTTCCTTTGTTTTTGTCTTGTTTAAATAGGAAATCCATCAGTGGGTCACACCTGGGGTGCTTAGGATCGCACCCTGTGTTTAGGATTGCATCCCGTATTTCAGGGATCACATCTTGGAAATGCAGTCGCATCCTATATTTCGGGGATCACCTCCTAGAAACACAGTCGCATCCTATGTTTCCAAGGTCACATCTAGTAGAAAACTTAGAATCTTAATGTGTTTGATCTTTTTGCATCCTACAAACTTGGAATGACTTAGTTGATTAGGAATCTGCCCCTGTAATGTAGGTAGGATACTGGTGTATAGCCATTTTTGTTAACAATAGACCCAATTTGAGGTAGTCACTTTTCGCAACACTTACCCTACATGTGTACTTGCATTGTCTGGTTGATTGTCAGATGATGAGCAACCGATTGTGATCTGATGTGGATTACGTTCCTTGATAGGTTTACCCAAGATCAGGGTAAACCATGGGTTGTTGACTGCTCTGGCCGAGAGATGGCATTCAGAGCACAACACCTTCCATTTACCGATAGGAGAGATCACTATTACCCCAAAGGACGTCTGGAGGATACTGTGCATGTCGATGGTCAGACATGAGGTACATTTTGAGTTCACAGTGGCCGTGGTGATTGGTACTGCACGGAGATACTTCCAGGATGACACCATAGACCAGAGATATCTGTCTTGGGATTACATGGTTGATCATTACGATCATTTATCTATTTATTTCATACGTCTAGTAGGTGGCATCTTGATGCCTGATAGGGGCCAGCATGGATTTATGGTTGGCTCAGTAGACATGATAGAGTAGATGGTCACCCACCATCGGTGATTCACTTGGGGTAGCTATATCCTAGCTCATATGTACCGAGAGCTACATGAGATTGTATACCATTATACTCGCAATATGACTATGGGTATCCTTATTCTTCAGATATGGGCCTGGGAGCATATCCCTATTACACGGTCGATTGTAGATAGGTAGAGGGCACCTGAGCAACCCTATGTATATATGTATGCATGCCTTTTACAGCAGCCCCATCTGGGCAAGATTGAGTACTGGCACTGATTATTTGATGACATAATAGAGGTCATTTGGCAACCATATTTAGATTGTGAGGTATGGACTTTAGATGCTCGACAGGTGCCTTACTTGTGCCAGAGCTGATATCTTATTAGCAGGACCAGGTATGTTATAGAGCGGTTCATCATTACTAGAGTGCTGAGGTAGGATGGAAGGAGACAGGGTAGGACAGAGGACATTTTTGTATACGCTCAGACTACAGATGAGACACCATTATGGGGTGCATAGCTGACATATGAGACAGCACACCATGAGGTCTGAGATATAGTAGCAGTAGATTAGGATCTTCATCCCGATGCAGTCGATGCAGGTGTGTCAGATGGTTACGTTGCTGAGAGGCTTCAGTACCCCTTTCCATGGTTCATTGTTCCGGAGGAGATTGTTCCTCATATAGAGGAGCCACTAGACTATGATCCTGATGATCGACCAGTCAGGGGCAGAGGAGGCAGAGACAGTGCTCCTGGTAGACATGGAGGTCGTGATGGTGGCAGGGATGGTGGTAGAGATGGTAGGTGTCCTCCTCCTGATGATGGCCATGATGGTGATGATAGGGGTGGTGGTGGAGAGGTTGTCAACATAGGGGGAGCTAGTGGAAGTGGGCAAGGCAGATGTCATAGATTCAGATTCGTGGCCCGTCAGAGAGATACTGGCCCATTGCTTATAGAAGAGAATCAGTGACAGAGGCAGCAAGGGTAACAGGATCATGATACAGGCAGGGATGGAGATCCACTATCCAGATGTGAGCAGGAGAGAGAGAGAAGCTTTGAGCCAAAATCACAGCTTTGGAGGCCAGAGTCACTACTGCTGATGCTTTATTAGCAGATAGGGATCTACAGCTTGAGCAGCTGAGAGCAGAGCAAGATGCATAGGCCCAGACAATAGTCCATCAGGGATAGAGGGCTACATATTATTATGCTTTGTATCATGTGGTAGTTCTAGAGGGGCGGAGAGCACCTTCATTCTCTTGAGTGGCTCAGCAGTTAGAGGGGGCCATGCCTCCTCTAGTAGCTCCTTTTGCACCACCTCCTCCTCCTCCTCCTGACCAGGGAGAGGGGGTGGGATTGTATCATTTTGTATGACATGTATATTTTGAGATCATATTTGTACATCTAGATCCTGCTGAGATCCCCTCTTTTGTATATCTGGATCCTTCTGAGATCCATTTTTGTAGATGACATTTATACATGTATATTTGATTTATTTTGGCGTACTGATACATTGATACTCTTTATGCTCACTGATACATTGATACTCTTTATATTTGATCTATATCATGTTACAATGATATATATATCTGATGCAGCTTCTTGATTCTGACATGTTTCATGAGTTCCTTTTGCTTCCATAGATGTGGGAAATGTATCTTTTGCACATGTGATGATATCTTGGTCTTTCGATGAGTTAGTTTGCAGATGATAACTTCATTTTATAATTGGATGTGATGAGTCATTACTGATATAAATATTTTTTAAATGATACTCATGAGAAAATGCAAATGTATTATTTCTTTTGATTTTTCAGTTATGGCAAATAGATGTATGGATGCACTCTAGGATATAAAAAGTAAAAATGCAATACATGAATGCTTTATTTTTGTATTTTCCTATTTCTTCTTTTCAATGAATGCAACATGTATGTTATGGATGTGCAACGATATTTGATATCATTAATATGGATGATGTATTTAACTTGATTGTTTAGAAGAAGATAGAAGTCATTTTTGAGCACAAAATTCCTTATGCTGTTATTTCTTATATAAATGCATCATGCAATTTTTAAATGTAGCTATATGCAGACTCTTAGGACTTGTCACTGATTAGCAAATATTGCAGTACTTTTATCATCATTGGGCACTTTTTGGAATGGACCACCTGATAGTACAATCATCACCAATACGCAGTGATATTATGATAATATGAATACTATGTTTTACTGAAATATTAGAAATAGACTTAGGCATCAAGGCATAAAACCTAGGATAACAAATAGTCCCCTTCCTTTTAATATACCAGATTTTGATTAAGGCAAGATTTTGGACCCATAATGACCTTGAAAATTCATATCCTTGGGTACATTATGATTCGTATACCTTAGTGAGAAACTGGATCAGAAAATAGACAAGGAAATTGTTTCAACCTCACCATAGGTTGCACATAACAAAGATCGAGATATATGTGGCTATCCATCCATAGTGCCTGCTCTTACAATAAACATCCAAGTTAGGTGAAGTTTATAGGATCATTTGGAACAATCACCATACACAAAAAATTAAGAAAACATTATGCCCCTATCCTTGTGACTCTTTGTCTTTGAGAAGACATCATTGAGTAACTAAGAAGACATAATAAATCATCAATTGTGAATCAATCAAATAAAATTTATAATTACTTAGATGCCCCTAGTTGAAAACATCATCAGGACATAAAAGAATCATAATCAAACCATTATCAAATTGTGTGTTTAAGTAGTACTTGTTCATTTATATGTCAAACACAGTAGAGATTCATCAATCAGAAAATTGTAATACAAGTAATATGGTGTTCCATGTCTGTGCATTGATAGAATAATTCATTCATGTTTGTGATCCAATATAGCTTTGTAGGACCTCTGTTAATGTAAATGTTGTGTCTAGATATGTGATGCTTGAAAAGACACCCTTGTTTTGAAAAGTGACGTTGTTTTGCATGTATCAAGAAACATTGCGTTCATGAGGAAAACCATCCTAGAGCAACCTAGCAACCATAACTTACCATACTAGCAAAGATGCCCCCAGTGTAGAATGACTTATTCCTAAGACGTAAAGATAGACAAATCACAAACGAGGATAAGATAGTCATTTGGGAAGATGAAATCACCGTACGAGCACATGCAAAATTGTGAAGGCCTAGTATCAGTAGTGTATTGATAGATGGAGCGCAGAATACAAGTGATGCCTAATTGCTAGGTTTTCACCACTTGGCAAGATCTTTTCTTTCTTTTTGCTACCAAGATGCCTATTTTACCAGGTGCTCACCAAGGCACTTTTCTCTTTTTCAATTTTTTTTGCTACATTTTCTTTTTTGAATGTTTTTGTAGTATCAAGGTGCCTATTTACCAGGTTTTCACCAAGGATACATTTTTTGAAGGACCTTTTCCACTATTTTTGGATTTCTTCAAGATCAATTTTCTAAATGTTTTTGGTATTTTGCAAGAACATTTTGTTGTACAAGCTCTGCTAGCTGAACATTAAGTGTAGAACCACTTCAAATGTAGAGTGTTGATAGGATCTAGAAGAACGTCTCCCTTGGGTGTAGCTAACTAATAAGCTCCTATACCCAAAGTAGTAGTGAGAACATAAGGCCCCTGCTAGTTAGGTTCAGACTTTCCTTTTTTCTCCTTGATCGGCTGGTTCTTAGGATTTTCCTTGAGAATGAGATCTCCTACCTCAAATTTACGTGGTTTGACCTTTTTGTTGTATCCTTTGGAGATATGTGCTTGATATACCTTGAGGTGATCGAACGCTTATTGTCTGCGCTCATCGAGTAGGTTGAGAGAATTTACCTAATCTATGCAGTACTTCTCATCAGTAACCAGACCTTGTAAAGATATCTGCAAAGATGGGATTTCAACCTTAATGGCTAGTACTGCTTTAGCACCATAGACTAGAGAAAATGGCATGGCTTCAGTTGGTGTTTTTATGCTTGTTCTAAAGGCCCATAGTGCCAGATTCAGTTGTAGATGCTAGTCTCTGCCAGACTTGCTTACAGTTCTATGTAGAATCCTGAGAATATTTTTGTTTGATGCCTCAACCTGTCCATTACCTTGAGGATAATAGATCGAGGAGAAATGTTGAGTAATATGGAACTCTTCACAAAGGTAATCGATGTCTTGATTTCTAAATTGGGCCCCATTGTCTGTTACAATTGAAGAGGGTATCCCATATCTACAAATAATGTAGTTTAGAATGAACATAGCCACCTGTTTGCTAGTGGCTTTGATTAGCAGCACGGCTTTGACCCACTTCATGAAATACTCAGTGGCCGTAATGATAAACTTGTGTCCATTTGAAGAGTTGGGATATATTTGTCCAACCAAGTCAAAGGCCCATTACTAAAATGGCCAATGTGTTATGAAGGGTATAAGTTCTCTGGCAGGAGCATGGATAAGGTTTCCATGTGTCTGACATTTAAGACATGCTTTTGAAAATTGAATAGCATCTTTCTCCATGGTAGGCCAATAATAGCCTACTCTAAGTAGTTTCTTGGCTAATGAAAAGTCATTCGAGTGTGATCCACATGTACCTTTGTGGAAATCTTTTAATGCTAGATTAGACTCTTCGATTTCTAAACACCAAAGAAGTGTACCATCGAGACCACATCCATATAGATTGTTAGTTATGAGGACATAACGCGATGCTGTCCTAATCAGGGATATTTTCTCATTTTTAGATATATTGGCAGGAATAGTTTGGTCAAAAAGGTAAGCGATGATACTAGCATACCAAGATTGGTCTGGGGTATTCAAGGTATGTATTACCTGGTATTTAGGGTTAGCAAAGGTAGGATAGGATATTTCCTCCACTAAGAAGTCATAGCGGAATTGATGCTCCTCCAGTTGTAACATGGATACCAAGTAGCCATAGCATCTGCAACTTTGTTCTCTAATCTTGGTATTTGCTGGAAGGTGACGAAGACAAAGTACTTCTTCATATCATCAACTAGTTTCTTGTAGGGAATCAACTTTTCATCTTTTGTTTGACACTCCTCATTGACTTGATTGATAATTAGTTGTGAGTCACCATACACGTGTAACTCTATGATCTTCCATTCTATAGCTAGCTTGAGGCCATTAACCAATGCTTCATATTTTGAGATATTGTTGGTGCATGGAAATAACAATTTGTAAGATTTGGGAATCTTGTATCCTTTTGGAGTTATGAAGAGGACCCCTGGTCTAGATCCTTGTTGAGTGAATGAACCATCAAAGTACATCCTCCATAGATTTTTAGTGAGATGCATGATTGTTTCATCTAGGAATTCAATTAGTAGAGGTTCATCATCCTAGAGCAGTGAATCAGCCAATTGATCTACAAGTACATGTCCTTTGATAGCTCTCCGTTCTACATATTCAATGTCAAATTCACTTAGAATCAGGACCCATTTTGCCAAACGTCCCGTTAATGTTGTTCTACTCAAAAGATACTTTAGAGGATCGATTTTAGCAATGAGCTTTACTGTATGAGAGAGCATGTAGTGTCTCAATTTTTGTGATGTGAAGATGACTGCTAAGTATGCTTTTTCAATAATGGTATAATTGAGCTCATAAGTGACTAGTGTTCTACTAATGTAGTAGATAGCTCGTTCTCTCTTTGTTTCATCTTCTTGTGCTAGTAATATCCTAGGGATGTAGTCGTAGCTGAAATGTACAGGAGTAAGTGTTTTCCATGGATAAGTGCCATAAGAATAGGTGGAGCAGCCAGGTACCCCTTCAATTTTTTGAAGTTTGCTTCATAGTGTTCATCCCACTTGTAGGTAACCCCTTTATATAGTATCTTAGTAAAGGGTTGTGCTCTATCTTTAAGTTGGGACATGAATCTCCTGATGGACTAAATTCTCCCTTGTAGTGTCCTTATTTGGCTGATGTTATGTGGAGGAGCCATCACTAGAATAGCTTTTACCTTTATAGGATGTACCTCGATTCCCTTCACAGATACTATGAATCCTAGGAGCTTCCCTGATTGGACCCCAAAAGCACATTTCTTTAGGTTGAGCCTGAGTTAGAATTGTTCCATTTAGTCCAATATCTTTCTTAGGTTAGCAATGTGAGTACCTCTCTCCTTGGATTTAGCCAATGTGTCATTGACATAGTCCTCTAGGTTCTTATGCATTATGTCATGGAATACTGTTGTCCATGGGTCTTTGATATGTTGCATCGGAATTCTTTAACCCAAAAGGCATGAAATTCCAGCAAAAGGTGCCCCATGCGCATGTGAATGTAGTTTTCTCTTGATCCTCAGGGGTGATCTTGATTTGATTATAGCCTGAGAATCCATCCATTAATGAATACATTTGAAAGCCTACTGTAAGATCTATGATCATGTCAATGTTTGGTAGAGGGAAGTCATTTTTCAGACATGCTTTGTTTAGGTCTCTGAAGTCCTTACAGATCCTTATAGATTTATCATATTTAGAAATGAGGGACCACATTGAGATCCACCCTGCATAGGCAATGACTCAAATAAATCCATCTTTCAATAACTTTTCTAGCTTTGCCTTTTCCAATAATGCAACATGAGGATGCATTTTTCTAAGTTTTTGTTTTACGGGCTTGATCCCAGGAGCTATAGACAAGTGGTGCATGATGAGATTAGGATCTAGCCCTGGCATATCAGTGTAAGACCATGCAAAGTTGATCTTCTTCTCCTTCAGGAACTCTATGAATTCTACCTTCTCTTCTTCTGATAAAGATTGTGCTAGATGAACTATTTGAGGTTTTTCATCAGTGGCAAAGTTTACTGGCTATGTCGGTTCAATCAATACTGAAGATGTTTCCTGAAAGTATTCTGGGAAAATATCAAGAGTCTCATCCTTTGGTGCCCTTGGAAAGGTTTTCACCATTGGATACATCTTTTTTCTTTACTATTTTGTGATCTGATGTTGCCACAGAGTGTTTTTCACCATCAGTCTACAAGCATTGAGATAACAAGCTAGGGAATGGTCATTAGAAAAGTTGAGGATAGGAGTAGGATTTTCTTCAGTCCAATCAATTAGGCTCGGGATGTACCAATGTTAGGGAGTCAGATTATGGGAAGGACAACATCGTGTTAGCATCAAGACCATTAACCAACATGACAGGATCTATTACATTAATTTCTTCAATATTTAGATCAATAAGAATAAGATCATCGTTAAAAGGGTCATTGTTAGTCATATGTGGATTGGACTCTACTGACTCATTAGTAAAAATCTCATCATTGTCTCTCTGTAAAGGAGCTTTCTTTCTTGCAGGCTATTAAATTCATCTAGACCTATGTATTCACCTGTGTCTTCATCAATGATCGAGGGAAGGAACTCTTCTTCTGCTTTAGGAGGATCAGTATTATGAGAGGATTATTAGATCACTGGCTAGGAGCTGAGGGAGCTGCAAACATGTGAATTGTATCTATTCTAATATCTTCAAAGGCAATAGATAGTTGATCCCATTCATAGTCATGAGAGTCCATCATATCATTATTAGATATGTTTAAGTATTCCGCAATGGTTATTTGATGTACTCTATTAGCTGCTTGTAGATTAAAGTGGGGTAGATCAAGGACATGTGAAATTGTGACCAATTCCCCCAGTTAGGATGTAAATTCTATGGCCGGGGTATCTCTTGAGTGATTGATGCTATGGTGTCTCCTACCTCTTGAATGTGAGGTTGTGCTAGCAATGGAGTATGAAGATCTTGTGGTACCTCAAAGCTAGGTACATATCATTCTCCTTGATATGCTAGACTCTCCATGCCAACATGTAATAATCTTTCATAAGGCTATGGTTCTAGTACTATCTCATTTGTCTTATCACTCCACGTCTTAGAAGGTGGACTCTCTTTGGAAACAGGTTTATAAATTTTAGTATTAAAACCCAGTCCTATTTTATCTCTGGTGTTGCGGAACTCCATGGGTATAGGTTCAACAAGCCCTCGTCCTATGTCATTTAGAGGTCCCTTTCCTTGTAACCCATTTGTGTGAGGAAATCATATCCCTTTCCATACTGTTCTGGGGATATATTTACATATTTGATCTCAAATTTTACTAGTTCACCTTTGTAAAGCCAATCCAAGACTGCTTGTTCTTTTGTGTTATCTGAAGAAGATGTGGATACCTTTATCATGCCAGTTGCCTTGTGTACTTCTGGCTCTTTGAATGCTAGAGGTTTGAATGTTGATGAAGGTTTTCCATAGGATCTCAGTGACACCGAAGGTCTATCAGTGAGGGAGTCTAGTCCTACTTGTACTCTCCCATACCTGTTTCTTCAAGTTTCAAGGTTTTGCTAAAACTCTTCATAACCATGTCCTTGGTAGTTTCAGGAGCATCTACATCTATAGCCTCTTTGTTGTGTGGGATCATGCTACCTACTTTGATATTGTTGCAAGTGTAGTTAGCATCTATGAGAATCGTCACTTCCACCCCATTATGTTAAAATTTTATGCATTGGTGATAAGTGGATGGTATAGCTTGCATTTCATGAATCCATGGTCTCCCTATTAGGATAATTGTAGGCCAATGGTAAATCCAGAACTTGACATATGATGTTCCTCTCGATTGGTCTGACTCTAATAGGTAGAGAAATGAGACATCTGGAGGATCTTTCTTCCTCATGATAAGCTTTGATGGTTATCTTGTTTCTAGTTTCAATTGTTGGTTCTAAGAGACCTAGTCTCCTGATGAGATCCAGTGTATAGATATTCAATCCCGCACCTCCATCTATCAATACGCATCTAACATGAGATTTGTGAATAAGGACTTCGATATGGAGGGGTTGATTGTGTGGATGGGTCAATAAATTGTCATCCTCTTCAAAAAAGGAGAGGTAGTGTGGCACTAAGATGTGATTGACCATTGCTTGGAACTTGTCTATATCAATATCTTTTGGAACATTAGCAGCGTGTAGGGCTTGTTCTAGGATTTCCCTATGTACTGTGGATATCTTGAGCAACTTGAAGATGGAAATTTTGGTAGAGGTTCGTTGTAATTGGTCTACCAAGTCATATTTCACTCCAGGGATAGTGACCATGTGTTTTTCTATTGGTTTAGGAATAGTTATGATAGGAACCTTGGATGTTGACGTTGATGTCAGTTTTGGAGGTCCTTTGATTGTAACCTGTGCTTGGCTCCATGTTACAACATTTGAGTGGGATGAGACACCTTTAATTGTGATTACATTGATGGATTCAATTTTAATGTTGAGCATATTAATCACATTGTCACTTTTGGAATAGGTGTAGTTTACCTCATTACCCTTCCCTTTAGATGTTTCTCCTTGATTGTAATTAGGAAAGGGTTTGTGGAATGTTGTATGATCCTCATTGGTAGTATGTCTATCTACTTTGATCTTACCTTCTTCAATGAGGTCTTGGATGACATGCTTAAGTTTGAGACAATTATTAGTCTTGTGTCCCTTGTTTTTGTGGAAGACACAATAGGAATTATCATCCCACCATCTGGGTTTGAGCATTGGTTCCCACGTTTAGAATAAGGGAATTGTAAGAACTTTGTTATCCACCAATGTTTTCAAAATGGTCTCAAGAGTCTCCCTCAAAGAAATGAATGTTCTTAGGGGTTTTGAAGTCCATGTTCATTCCTTGTTGTTATCATTGTTGGCTTTGGGGATGGGAGATGTTACCTTAGCATCTTTTCTTGCTTGCATGTCATTGGTTAAATTGAATGCCTCAGGTTTAGGATTAATGTTAGAGGTGTCCAACCACTCTATCATTAACAACATTCTTGTTTGTTTCCACCATTTAGGCTTGGAGTTGGAGTTGTTGCTTTTGTTTTTATTTTGAAGGGTGATTTCCCCTCTTTTAACCATGACTTCCTCAATACGAAGGGCAATTTTAATCATCCTATCGAAGCTAGGAGAGTCTTGAATTTGTAGAGCATAGCTCAATTCAGGCACTAGATCGTTAATGAAGATTTCCATCTTCTCCATTTTGGGAATGACCCTTGAATATCGTGCAAAAATCTTCCTCCATCTTTCTAGGAAGTGTGTGATTGATTCTCCAGTTTGTTGTTTGGTGTTACATAGGTCCATCATAGTCACACCATGTTGGATGTTGTAGGAGTAATGTTGAATGAACCATTGGATTAACTCCTCAAATGTCTTGACCTTAGGGTTTAGTTTTGAGAACCACTCCATGGAATTACCTCCTAGACTTCCTAGAAACAGTCGCATGAGGTATGTGGGTTCGTGCATGTACTCGATGCTTAGAACACAAATTCCCTTACATGGTCATGTGGATCAGTTTCTCCTATGTACTTGTCATACTTTGGCATTTCGCTGTTGTGAGGAAATGGGGACCATAGTGATACTCTTGTCAAAAGGAAATGGACAAATGGCGCCCAAAGAGTAATTTGTTTTGGGTCTCTCTTTTTGCTGTTTGAGATTTGTGAGCTCCGTTTGCATTAGAATTGAGTGGTTTGGTGAGAATAGATATCAAGTTTGGTACTTCCTTTTCCTTGATATTTTCTACATCATAATCCTTGGGTAATTTCACACCCGTGGATGCTAGATGGAGGAATTATTTTTCTTTATCGTCACTAATTATCCATTCTAATAGCTTGTGGATCCGTTTACTTTGTTTGAGTTTTTTGTATTCCTCTTCAGGGATCTCCTCTTCACTGTCTGATCCAAATCAATTATGTTCTAACTTGGGTCTTTCTTCTCTTCTGTGCCTTCAATTTTTTTGTGTTTTCCATCGTTATAACCCTCAAAAGCCTTAATCCATTCGTTAGTGTTGCTATCCATTTGAGGGAATCTAGATCAAGAAGGGAACTACGAGATGTCTCTCCTTGAAAGTGTGGTGCTTTAGGAGGAACTTTTGATCCTTTAGTTGTGTACTGGTTGCGTCTTGTATTAACCATGAAGTTTGTTTCTCAACTTTGTTAACATTTCCCAATAGTGCAAGTAAGGATTTTAGATCATTCAAGTGGGCGTGTCTAGGTAAAAGTAACTATTTGTTATTGGTGGATGTAAATTATTCCAGCGTTAGAGGGTTAAAATGCCCTAATAGCGATTTGGGAACCAAGTTGTTGATAGAAAATGGGGTAGACCACACGTATTGAACTAATCGTGAAAGACTGACTAAGCATGCAAGGTGGACGTTTTGAAAGTGTTTTGAAATTACAATAGGGGGACCAAAAGAGACAATAGGAACTAGCTAAAGAGCAAAAAGGGTATCCTAATCAACTGGGACTTCCTAAGAAAAACTCCTACAAGCACCCACTATCCTGAATGTGAGCTCCCAGGTGCGAGCCTCTGATGGTACCAGAGGCGATCCTAGAATCTGGATGTGACTATGTGATGACCAAATGTGATCCAGAATACCAAATGAGATCCTAAACACTAAATGAGACTTGGGAAATATAGGATGTGATCTTATGATGTCTTTGTCAGTTCTAAAAAGTTTTTTTTCAAAGTGTGTGAATTTGCTTGTTTCCAGATTGCGTTAAGAGGTGTCGTAAGGTGTGAAAAACACTTGTACTCTAGGGTTTGAAATTCATTGATTGTTTTGAGGATTTTATCTTTTTAATGATCTTTTGAACACGTCAAACAGTTTTGTATTGTTAAGAGGGTGAAACAAACACTCATCTTTTCCTATTCTCTGGGTGGAGGATGAAAATCTTTGCTCGTTGACTCAGGTACACACTCAAATACTAATTAGAATACAACCATCACCAAGCACACAATGGCTCCAGTCATGATGCTATATTAGCCGACTCCAAAAGCAAGTGAGGGCACAATATGATGAGTGTCTTAGGGTAATTACTTTTTTGCCTTGCATAAAGATTATCACCCTTTTGGGGATGAATCAGTAATTCTTTAGTTGAGGTTGTTGTAGATTATTGGGCAATCTATTCGAAATTGTCCCCATAGAATTGCACAAGGAAAAATCAGGCATATAGCCCTATGAGTACCTGAATATATGTAGTCTTACAAGCAAGATTCAAGCGGCTCCTCTCTACATATACCCAGATATGTTCAAGGAATGATGTCAAAATTCCAAGAACAAAACCAGTTCTGTCTTCTGAAGGCTTTGGCCTACAAGGAAGCAACTATTTATAGTGAGTTGGAAGGGTTGGTGTAAAACCTATCCTCACCACATGGTGGGTGCTAGAAATGTGTGTGTATATTATGTACCTGATAAGAGAGACACAACACATCAATAAGTCATTGCATTAGTTCAAAAAGGTTAGATAAGCATGTAAAACCAACTAATATCGACCCTATTGCCTTCTAACTAAGAATATTGTGATTAGTAACATAATAGCCCTCAGATTATGGTACAATCAATGACATATATGACCTAGCATGAAGGATTTTAGTTAAAAAACAAGCTAAAAGATGAGAAAACATGCATTCTAGCTCTAAGAATGGAAATAAGAACAATGTGAAAGCATGAAATAAGAAGTGAAATATGTGTCTAAGATTAATCTAACAGCATAACATTGCATTTAGGATATGAGTTGAAGGCTCCTTTGCTCTCAAAAATGGCTTCTATTTATAGAAAAATGAGAGAGAGAGAGGGGGGACAAGGTGGATTAATGAGTTGAGGGACTCATTAATGGTGGTGTAAGAACCATTAATGCCTTGGGAATTAATGAGGCATGGAGGAGACATAGGCTTAAGGCATCTTCATTAATGAGGCATTAATGAAAGCTTAAAGAATCAAGGGAAGGGTGTAAGAGGATGGGTTGAGAAGGTGGACTTGAGAAAGTCAAGCTTGAGAAAGTGGACTTTCTCAAGTGGGTTGAGTTGTTAAACATTCCTTAATGGAATGTGACAACATTAGGAGGTGGGCTAGGATTAGAATCAGGGTTAGGATTAGATTGTTAAGGGTGAATGGGTTGAGAAGGGTTAGAACCCAGGGTAGAAGTGGTT
>BSBK01001783.1:0-2500 GCA_027943335.1 Chamaecyparis obtusa
TAAAATGAATGCACATGCAAATAAGTTGTCACTTTTCATTGGATTTATTTACTTTTCTATTTTCATCATTGAGATTTTTGGATCATGAAATTGGCACAACCCTCACTAGTTAGATTTTCAACCATGGTGGTATAAATACCACTTTTAATACATTCAATATTGCAAGTGGATTTGGCATTAAGATATGAACAATCTAAATGGCTAAGGTATCCTTTTGCGTAAAAAAATAAAGATTTGATCAATTTCCTATGTGCAAATGTCCTCAATGATTCTTTGATGATCATGTCGTTAAACAACTTTGCATACTTCTATGAATAAACCTTATAAGTAGAAATAAAGAAAATATCATGCCTCCATCATCACTTATCTAGTCAAAGACATCATTGATTTGCTAAAATGACATGATTTCAGAAATCAAGAACAACATTCAAATACATTTGCCTTTGTTTGTGAATCCATATTCAGAAGAATTTCATCTGTTGTATGATCTTTATTCATCCTTTTTTGTTTTTTAATCTTGTTTTTATTGGTCAAATTATATGTTGTAAATTGGATGTGTCAGTTGTTATCTTCGTCGAATTTTTGACTATTTGAAGTTTGAAATTTTGTTGATATGAATTGATTAAAAATTTCAAATGTTATGGTCTTTGGTTTGATTTGATGATTCATGTCAACTTGTGTCTATTTTTATGAGCTCATTAGATTTGGATTATGCCCCCAGTTTGGTTTGACAACAATGGTGGACTAAGACCAATTTCCAAACCACGACGAAAGCTTTTTATGACAAATGCTATTTGAGAGTTTATTATGACTATGTACACCCAAGGTGGAATGCAAGCGAATATGCACAAGGATATATACAACAATGGAAAAAATGCAACTAGTCAATGCAATGCAACTATGCTTGATATATAGAGAGCTTAACTTAGAGCAAGTAGTGTCTGTTTACCAGGTTTTCACCACTTGATTTTATTGCATTTTTATCTTTTATTTTATTTTTTCTACCAAGGTGCCTACTTTCTATGTTTTCACCAAAGTGCTTTTTCTCTTTTTTACTTTTTTGTATTTTTTATTTTTCATTTTTGTTTTTTTTATCAAAGTGCCTATTTTCCAAGTTTTCACTAAAATAACATTTTTTTAGGACTTTTTATGTTTTTAAGGAAATTCCTCATGACTTTTCTATTGTTTTGCTTTCTTTAGGATCCATATTTCAAAGTTTTTGGCTTTTCCCATTTTTTGAATTATTTTAGATTTTTAACTTTTTGAATGTTTTTGGATATTCTCAGACTCACTTTTTGCTATACAAAGTGATACTCTTTCATCTGATACTCTCTCTTTCTAATACTCTTTCATCTAATACTCTCTTCTAATACTCTTTCAATTGATTAGGTATAGAACCTCTTAAGATGAATACTATTGATGGGTTCTTCATATACTTCTCCATCACATGTGGCTAGTTTATAAGTTCTCGTACCATAAGATGATGTGATCACAGAGCGTCCTAACCAATTGCCTAAAATTTTCAATTTCTTTTCTCTTTCTAGTTGATTCTTTGGGTTTTCTCTTAGAACTAGATCACCTACTTGAAATTATCTAGGTTTGATCTTTTTTTTTTATAGTTTCTTGACATCCTTTTTTGGTAAACTTTTAGGTGATCATAAGTTTGATGTTGGTATTCTTCAAGGAGTTCTAATTCTTGCAACCTAGAAACTTTACCTTGTTCATTAGTTAATAAGCCATGTAAAGATACTCTAAATGATGGAATCTCAACTTCTAAAGGTAAAAATGCTTCAATTCCATAGACTAGTGAAAATGGGTAGCTTTGGTAGGTGTTCTAATACTGGTCCTATAAGCCCAAAGTGTTGGATTTAACTAAATATGGCAATCCCTACCTGAATCATCAATTGTTTTCTTGAGAATCTTAAGGATATTTTTGTTAGAAGACTCTACTTGTCCATTTCCTTGTGGATAGTAAATGGAAGAGAAATTTTGGATTATATGGAACTTTTCACATAACTCTTTTACCTCCTTGTTTTAAATTTTTTTCCATTATCTGTTATAATGGCATGTGGAATACCATATCTACAAATGATGTGGTTCAATATGAACATGGAAATATTTTTTCCTATTGCAGTTGACAAGGGTACAACTTCAATCCATTTTGTAAATATTTTGTTATAGTTATGATGTATTTATGACCATTTGAAGGAGGATAGATCATCACAATAAAATTAAAACCCCATTGATAAAAGGGCCAAGGTGTAGTCAGAGGATGTAAATCTTGTGTGGGTACATGTATCAGGTTCCCATGGAATTGGCACTTTTAAAAAATCTTTACAAACTGACATGCATATTTCTCCATTGTTGGCCACTAGTATCCCATCCTAATGAGTTTCTTGGCTAATGTAAACCCACTAAAGTGTGGCCCACAAATACCTTCATGGACATCTTGTAAATTAGTACTAGATTCCTCACCCTCTAAACACCTAAGCAATGTTCC